>OVAP01000309.1:3433-40403 GCA_900406295.1 Aurinia saxatilis | reverse complement strand
AATTATATGTTTATTATAATAAAAACCGGTAAAATACGAGATATATCAATGCTCATCAGCATAGTCTCCTCCGGTTTGGTTGGCACAATTCAATCAAAAATCTACCTAAACAGAATGCATAGCAAGACTGAATGCACACACAGGAAAAAACAACTAACCTTCAATACGATATGCAATGACCAGAAGTTGTTGAGCAACACCTCGAATGTCATCAACCAAATGAACAATGACCTTAGAGCTTGACACAGGGACTTTAGCTCTACTAGCACCTATCCGAGCGTCCAATTTATATTCTTGAGGTTTTGGCGTGAGAGATTCATAGGATCAAAGCTTAATCAATCTCTGGAAAAGCAACACCTGGTATAGCAAACTGCCAAACGGATTTTTCTTTTTAGCCTCAGTTGGATTGCGAAGACGACAAATCACTTGATCAAACACCAACTTTCCAAAGTTGAATGGAGTCTACTTGGTGAGCATGTACAAGAACTTGGCACGTTCCTCAGTAACCCAAGTGTTGTTTGTAGTAGGCATCCAATTTAAACAACAAATCCCAAACAGACAGCCAACAATATGAGTGAGAAACCCTCCCATGTGTGTACTCTTCCACCAGTCAAGTACTTGACTATTGTATGCAAAGACACATCCACATCAATCTCAGCTGAAAGTTGTTTATTAGAGGTACCATCTTTAAACAAGGAATCCTTGATACCACATACACGATTAATCATCTGTGGAGAGAACTCAAACAATTTTCCATGAACAAACACCGGGAGAACACAGTTGGGTGGGATAGCATCCACATCCATATTGGCAAGAAATTCTAGTACCACATTCCTTGGATACAGTTCCACTAGCTCAGGACTAATGGTGCGTTCCAAACCATTCAATTCCATTAATCTATGAACTTTAGCTGCTTCCTTAGTAGATACAACTACCTTAGCATCATGGAATGATCTATTGAGAAGGGTCTTATACCTCGTCCTTGCGGCCCGTGTGATGAAGCGAGCAGGAAGTAGAGAAACTTTAGGAACAACACGATAAGGAAACTGATTGTCAATTTGTGTATGGTGATAGCGACCAATACTTGCTCGACTGCTCGGATCATACGGAAGCGGTTTCTTGGATGCCAGCGAGATGAGCAAGTCCACAATTGGAGGTAGAGGTACAGCCGGAAACGCAGGGTCACCGGGAAGCTCAGCAGAAGACAAAGCAGCTTCAGAGTTGGCCACAGAGGCAACTTCCTCATCCACCGGATCTGTGTGTGTGCGAGAGGTGTCACGAGACACAAAGTTCGAATCAGAGGCAACGCGAGACACCGCATGAGATGACAAGACAACGGTCCACGACGATACAACAACTTTCGAAGTCGACGGTTATCGGTCTGCGGCGGCGGCTGGAAGAACTTCAATCGAAGTGTTTGAGTCTTGTAGATGAAGATGTTTCTCACGCTGTTGACGAAGTTGGTTTCGGGTTCGCTTGTGAACACGACAGAGTCACGAGCCATTGAAACAGAGAGGTTGATGCGGGAGCAAGAGACTCTCGGTTGTGGTGTGTCAGGAGCAAGAAACCCTAGATTTGAAAGCTCAATCACAACTAAACCAAAACATTAGTGCAAACCAGAAAAAAAAAAAAAAAAGCCCAAAAAGCCCAAACCTGATTTAAANCTCAATCACAACTAAACCAAAACATTAGTGCAAACCAGAAAAAAAAAAAAAAGCCCAAAAAGCCCAAACCTGATTAAAAAGAAAATGATTTCCTAAGCCTAAAAACAGAAACACAGATAGCAAGCGTAGACTACAAAGAAGATCAAAATTTTGAGCAGAGATAAAAAGAATGGGTTATATGAACAATAGTACCTCATGAGAACAAATCAAATTTTCTTGTGAAACCTTTGGAAGATGATAAAATGATATATCGTAGCTTGCATCTTCCACTCAAAAGTTGTGTTAAAAACCACATCTAAAGCACAATACTCAGTCATGTAGAGAATGAACTGTTGGAACCCTCACCCACTGTGTCAGCATAAGGAATTTTCGCTAATGCTGATTCATCTTGAAGTAGCTACGACTGACATACCTCTGTGATAAGTGAGTCCTCACCAGTGTGAGCAGTGTGATCAGGTTACAAGGAGCTCAAAGGCTTGATACAATCAGGGCTGGCACACACAACTTGTTGATTTGATGATCAAGCTGCCCAGAGCCGTGAAGGTGCTACATCAACTTCTTAGCTTATGAGTCACACACCAATTTTCTTCTGCACCTGAGGCAGTAATGTTTCCTCTGATTTATATTTGATGCAGATAAAGCAATAAACTTTTGTCTTAAAATAATGTTGAGGAAGATACTATTTTGTTTTATCCTTTCTTGTTTCTTGAACTTGTTTGAAATTCTTTTTGAGACTTGACTTGGAGGTAATGATGTTTCCTCTCTTCTATGACAGAATCAAAGATAAGCACTGCTTCATCTTATGAGAAAATATGTATCTTACTGCTCCTTTCATGCATACTTTCTCTTCCTTTGAACAGATCACGTCACATAGATCTTTACTGCTCATAAACATTGATCACACTCTTTACTGATTCATCATCAAAGACATGGAAGACAACTGTTTCTAAAAGAAATGAACGGTTATACAGGAATGCTGAAAAAACAGATTTGATTGATCTGTTTCAACACAGCCACTTAAGAGAGAAAGTTAGAGAGGACCGATTCCTAAGGACTTTTGCAAAAGCACAAATGTGTTCAAGCCCAAACGTTTCATGAAAATATCAGCAAGTTGGTTCTCACTACGAACATGTTCCAACACCACTAGTTTCTCATCAACTAATTCTCTTATGAAATGATGATGAATATCAATATGTTTTGTCCTAGAGTGCATGACATCATTTTTTGTAATATCAACAACACTTTTGATTATCATATTTAACAAGTAAAGAGTCAGAAACCATACCATAATCAATGACCATTTGCCACATCCAGAGAAGTTGAGTGCAACAACTGCCAATGGAAATGTATTCAGCTTCGGCAGTGGACAATGATACACTGTTCTGCTTCTTGCTATGCCTGGAAACAAGATTGTTGCCTAGAAAGAAACATCCACCTGAAGTACTCCTTCTATTATCCATGGAGCCTGCATAGTCGGCATCACAGTATCCAACTAGTCTGTGATTTGTGTCCATTGTGTAACTGATACCATAAAATTTGTTGTGCCTTTCACATACTTGATGATTTGCTTTACTGCATTTAGATGTGAAAGCATGGGATTGGATTGGTAACGAGCACAAGCTCCAACACTAAAACAAAGATTTGGCCTACTTGCCGTTGAGTACAACGAACTTCCAATCATTCCTCTGTAGAGCTTAACATCCACTTTCTGACCCTCTAGATCTTTAGATAGTTTAGAAGTTGTACCCATGAGAGTTCTTGCTGTCTTGCTGGAACTGAGACCAAAACGTTCCACCAAACTTTTGGCATACTTGGATTGCGTTATAAAAATACCATCAGCACTTTGCTTGACTTGCAATCATTCCTCTGTAGAGCTTAACATCCACTTTATGACCCTCCAGATCTTTAGATAGTTTAGAAGTTGTACTCATGGGAGTTCTTGCTATCGTGTTGGAACTGAGACCAAAACGTTCCACCAAACTTTTGGCATACTTGGATTGCGTTATAAAAATACCATCAGCACTTTGCTTGACTTGCAATCATTCCTCTGTAGAGCTTAACATCCACTTTATGACCCTCCAGATCTTTAGATAGTTTAGAAGTTGTACTCATGGGAGTTCTTGCTATCGTGTTGGAACTGAGACCAAAACGTTCCACCAAACCTTTGGCATACTTGGATTGCGTTATAAAAATACCATCAGCACTTTGCTTGACTTGCAACCCTAAAAAGTAATTCAGTTCACCAACCATGCTCATCTTGAACTCACTAGTCATAGCATCAACAAATTTTTCCACCAATTTCTTGGATGTCCCAGCGAACAAAATGTCATCTATATAGATTTGAACAATAATCATACCAATCATCAGCCATAAAGAGTGTCTTGTCTACATTTCCTCTGCCGTAACCTTGATCTAAAAGAAATCCAGTTAACCTTTCATACCAAGCCCTTGGTGCTTGCTTCAGTCCGTAGAGAGCTTTCTTCAATTTGTAAACATGGTTTGGATGAGCATGATTGTCAAATCCTTTAGGTTGTTTCACATAGATCTCCTCTTGGATAACTCCATTTAGAAATGCACTCTTTACATCCATCTGAAACAGCTTGAAGTCCAGATCACACGCCATGGCAAACAAAAAACGAATTGCTTCAAGTCTTGCCACTGGAGCAAATATTTCATCAAAGTCCACTCCTTCAACTTGAGTATATCCTTGAGCCACGAGTCTTGCTTTATTTCGAGTGATTACTCCTTTTTCATCAGACTTGTTTTTGAATATCCACTCAGTTCCAATGCCATTTGTGTCACTCGGACGAGATACTAAATACCACACATCATTCCTCTGAAATTCTCCCAGTTCTTCCTGCATGGCCATTTCCCAATAGTTTTTCTTAATTCCTCTGGTTTTTCTTCCTTCATCAATCTTTCCTATAACATCACCAGGAGAGTGATTCTTGTGAACTTGTTTAGGTGCATCTACATCCATGTCCAAAGAATCATCATCTTCAGTTTCATGGTGTTCTTCAGAAAATTCCCTTGCTGGAACAGTGGAAGTATGTTCCAGAAGATTTACATTTAGTGTTACACTAACTGTATCCAGACTCCCATCATCAAAAACCACATTAACTGATTCAATGATGATCTTGATCTTGTTGTTGTATACTTTATATGAAACTCCAGTTTCTGAATATCCCAGAAACATCCTTCATCACTTCGAGAATCGAACTTCCCCAACTGATCTTTGTCATTTAGAATGTAACAAGTACATCCAAAGACATGAAAATAGCTCAGATTGGCTTCTTTCCCTTCAAGACTTCATATGGAGTCATGTCTAAACCAGATCTGACGTAAATCCGATTGATGATGTAACACGCTGTATTGATTGCTTTAGCCCAAAATCTCTCTGGTACACCATTTCCGTGAATCATGGCTCTGGCCATTTCTTGAAGTGTTCTATTCTTTCTCTCTATAACTCCATTTTGTTGAGGTGTTCTTGGTGCAGCATATTGATGACGAATACCTTAATTTGCACAGAATGAGTCAAAAACGTTGTTTTAAAATTCACCTCCATGATCACTCCTGATTTGTTTAATGGAACCCCTTTCATTCTTGAGTTGTAGAGCAAGAATCCGGAAGATTTCAAAAGTCTCAGACTTCTCTCGAATGAATCTCACCCAAGCAAATCTAGAAAAAATCATCCACCAAGACAAACACATATCTTTTTCCTCCAATGCTCTCAACTTGCATAGGACCCATCAAATCCATATGAATTAAATCAAGAACATCTTTAGTTTGAACATCAGGTACCTCTTGTGTTGAACTTTAATCTGTTGTCCTTGATTACAGGCACTGCAAACCAACTTCTCTACACGCTTCAACTCTGGAACTCCTCTAACTTGTTCCTGCGAGATCAATTTAGCCATGCTCTTGACATTCATATGGCCCAATTTTTTGTGCCAAAGCGCAAGGTCTTTCTTTTCTGCCTTCAGACACATATTTGGTTGATCCCACATGTAGCAGTTGTTCCCAGTGCGAACACCAGACAAGACAGTCTTATTTGCAACATTCACACACTAACATTTCACTTTGTTGAACATTACCGTAAGCCCTTCATCACACAATTGGCTCACACTGATCAACTTTGCCTTTAATCCCTGAACATAGTACACATTCATCAGATCAGGATCATCGGGTCCAGAGATTTTTCTTTTGCCCTTTATCTTCCCATGATCTCCACCACCAAAAGTAACTTTGGTTTCCCTCACAGATTCATACTCCGTCAAGACTTCAGGAACACCAGTCATATGACTTGACGCTCCACTATTAAAATACCAAGGCTTATCATTGCAAGAGTCTTGAGAAGTATATGCTACATGACATTTCACTTCTGGAGAATGATAGAGATCAGATTTAACAACCCACACTTGCCATGTTTTCTTCTTATTAGGGTAGCATCTTCCTTGTTTGGTCAGTTTTTTTATCTTGTTGTCCAATCTGTAACAATCCAGAGTATGACCACGTCTTCCACAGTAATAACATCCCTTCTTCTTCTTGCTGTGGGTGAAAGCTTTTTGTGGTTTGGCACAACAATTTTGACACTTTGCTGGAACAACAGTTTGTTGCGTCGGTTCTACCCATATAGTCTTGCCAGTTGTCGTAACTCCTTCATAGGCCAAACCACGATGACTGCTCTCTGTTCTACTATAAGTAAGGATTTCATCAAGATCCTTTGTTCCAGTGTTCAACATCTTGACCAGTTTCTTTGTTTCAATCAACTCATTTTCAACCCGCACCCTCTTGTTTTTCTCATCCGCAAGAGCAATTTTCAAAAGTGAATTTTGATCTTTTAGTTTCAGTTTCTCTTTCAACAAGGAAACTTTGTCCTCAGTCACACAAGCCATCTTAGATACAATTTCTTGTAATCTGCTTTGATGTTGTATTTTGTATCACTCTCAGAATCACTATCAGTTTCAACACGTCCTTCCAAGTCGTCCAGCTCCTTATTATCATCAGCTTGATTATCATCATCTTGTTTAACTTCCAGATTAACATCAGGTTCTTTATCAACGATAGTGAATTCACAATATCCTGCCATCTCACTATTGTCTTCTTCATCCGAACTACTCTCACTCTCGCTCATTCCAATGTAAGACTTGTTTCTTCTAGGTGGATCACTCACACACTCAGCCTTGGTATGACCATAACCCTTACATTCATCACACTTAATATCCTTTCTCTTTGCTGATGGACAGTCTGACTTGAAGTGTCCAAATCCTTGACACTCATGGCATTTAACAGCTGATTTCTTTGATGATCTTGGATGTTCATCCTTTGACCTTGTACGCTTATCCTTCTCTCGATTCCTAGAGCTGAAATTTCTTCTGTTCTCACGCTTCAATCTGCGAGCAGTTTTTCCAAAATCCGTAACCATAAGACTTATTTCGTCTTTTATGTCTCTGATTTCTTGCTTATCTTCTGCCACCGAGAGTGCAATTCCTTTGGCTGGATCTCCAATAACTGATTTACCCTTCTTGAGATTCAGACCCATCTCATACGCTTGCATGTGTCCCACGCATTCATCAAAGCTCATAGTATATGTATCCAGGGCTGTGGTCATAGCAGTTTTCTTCGACTCAAACTTATCTGGAAGACTTCTAAGTAATTTCTTCCCAAGCTTCTTATCCTTGAAGCTTTTTCCCAAATTCTGTCCAGCACTTGCTAAACCACTGAGCTTGGAAGCAAAGTCTTCAACTGATTCATCTTCACCCATCGTAAGATTTTCAAACTTCTTTGTGATCATATCAACTCTTGACCTCTTCACTGCAGTGGTTCCTTCATACTGCATCTTCAATTTATCCCATGCCTGTTTTGCTGAAGTATAGCTTTGAATAGATTCCAACTGCTTATCATTCACAGACACCATGATTATCCCCAATGTCTTAGCATTCTATTTAGCTGCAGTCTTCTCAGGGTCAGTCTAGAGGTCGGGATCTTTCTCTACATCCTTACCATCTTTCCCAGTTGCAACNATGCAATATATCACTTCCTTTTGACAGAATCAGCGGTCGTTGTACAATAACTTCATCTTTGCCCGAATCCATCTTGTTCCACATGATCTTCACCTGTTGTTAGTAACAACTTGGTTCAGATGCCTTCTTTGATACCAAATGAAAAGATAGATAAACCAGACAGAGTATAATCCAGTACAGAACACTGTATTTATTCTCTTTATTAACTTTTCTCAAAGAACCTTTGAGTGGTTTTATACAACACGTAAGACTAATCTTAGCTTGAGACCAGAACAAAGCTAACTTAACAAGTTCCTAGCTGATTCTTCTAGAACACTAGCACTTGTACCGCAACAGAGTTATCAGAACTCTCTAAGAAAGCAAAACCTATTACTCGATAGTTTGCTTCAAGACGGCTAACTTAGGAACTAACCCTAACTCTCCCTTTTATATTCGTGGGATAATAGATTTTTCTAAGATTAGTATCTCATACATGTTCTTCATGAGTTTCCTTATTCACCGAAATAACTTCTTTAGTCTGAAAGTGTCTCCTGCATTCCAAAATGACTTCTCTTTCAATTACATAGCTCAAAGAATAGGATTTAAGATTTGATCAACTCACCAACTCATGGAGAAGAGTGTATACATAGTATATAACATATATCCGAATATTAACAAAATGCATGGTCGAGGCTTCATTTCATCTTTACACACAACATATAATGAATCCTAGGCTAATCCCCTAAGAGGTACTACGTGTTGTTTCAACAGAAGACGCCTCCGGTTGAGCCTCCGGTTGAGCCTCACTGGCCATCGTTTTCGGCACTGAGGTTTCTTGCTGAGACACTGGTGGAGCTTCAGTGAGGGTGGGTGCGGAAGAAGCTTGAACAGTTTCCGAAGGCTTGAACTTGTTAATGTAATAGCTAAGAGATGGTCCACTGTAATCCACTGTTTTTGGTCTAGCCGGGGTATCTTTTCCGACTTGGAGGAGGATAGAGGAAGCCGCAGCGATTGCAATAAGTGCAACGCCTGCTACAATTGCTGCTGTGTTCTCAGCTCCATCAGAGGAAGATCCTGCAGTACCTGAGCTTATCGCACTCTCTGCAACATATACTGCAGGCTGCAAAGTAATACAAAAACCTATTTTTTAGCAAGAAAGTAATAAGAAGCCAATAGAATTAGATCAAGAACCCCATCTCAAGAAGATGCAGTACTTGCATGACATATTTTGTTGCAAGCTAATTAATATTCCATGGAGGTGGAGATCCAAGAAAGAACAATGGAACAAACACAAAAACAACTTATAGAAACTGAGACCAGATTACAACACCAAACTGATAAGATCAAGAAGCGTAATTTGCATTGATTGAACATTTGATCTATTCCTGAGATTTGTTGAAGAGATCTCCTAACTCTCCCAAAGCAAAAAAGGCTCCCAAACAAAGAAACTGGTCAAAGACCCCTAATCTCTTCTTTCTCTCAACTTCTTACTTATGCATCCACTACATTCTAATGCATATCACAAATACAACAATCCTTTCCTTGCTTTAACAAACCTTAAAGCTGTTTTCTTAATTGAAAACTGATAAAGCTCTCTCTTTTACATGTACGAAAACTTACTAGGAAAGGACTCTTAGTCTCAGGTCAACAAAGAACATAAACACGTATGATTCAAATTCGATACAGATATGGAGAATGTGGATCGAGCTAACAAACCTCAATAGAGTAAACATTAGTCTGACCAGCAGTATCTTTCTCAACATAACCAGTCCAACCACGCGGCTTCCGAGGAGGAAACGTTCCCACCACTTTCGTCTTCTCTCCAGCTAACCACTCCATACTCACCGTCCCAACCTATATTCCATTTCACCCAACCAAAACCCAAATCAACAAATATCATATCAACTGCAAGATTCCCAATTTCATTTTGTAGTCACTTCAATTCATGAACACCAATTCTACAGGTACTAAGACTTCACAAAGTAACCAACTTTACAGAATTTGAGCTCTTTCTCATAAAAAACTAGAGCATAGATAAAGAAAGATCATAACTTTACCTCTTTTTCAGGTGCACATTCTTCTGTATTACAATCAGAATCATCAGAAGAAGCTCTAACGCCGGAGAAGAGAAGTTTCCGTCCACCGGATTTGAAACTGAGGAATCTCCCGTGGGGTTTGGGAGATGGTAACAGACATCCATTTGGGGAGAGCAAGACGTTGGAAGTGCAGGACATGGTTTGAATTTGATCAGATTTCTATGGAGATGAGTGGAAGAAGATTCTGAGGTTTGTAAGAGAGAATGGAGAAGAAAAGATAATAGAGACGACGATGTTGTGTTGTGTGGTGTGGTTGGGCTTTTTCACTTGCCTACGCGTGTGTTATTGCCCACCCCCAATTTCATAAACCCACAAAGTTTTTTTCTTTTTTTTTCATCTGATTTTATTTGATAGTAGAAAATTTGGACAAAGTTTCTGAAACCAATTTGATTTTGTTTTCCTCCCATGTGTATTATTACTTAAACACTTGCAAAATCACTTGATCAAATCTCAAGTTCTTTAGTAATATAATTTGTTTTCACTTGCAAATCCATTATTTATTGTTAGTGTACTTTCTACAATAAAACATTTAAAATCTGGATTTCGTAAAATTGGTAGAACATTAAATTTTTGTTTTTTATTAAGTTCAAATGCGTTAGGTATTTTAGGTGGATTTGAAAATACATTTGTAACAGATTGCTTACCGTTATTGTACATGATCCATCCAAAATCACTTACTTCATCATCATTTTGATAACCCACAATTTGTAATTACCAATTTGTTTTTGTAGGTTGAATAACACACCAATACTAAACGAAATCAGTCTGGATAATTTATATACATCATTTGCTTGAATTATTTTAAATAACATAGATATAAAAATCTGTGTAACCAAACCAAATCCCAATACAATTATTTAGTTCATTTGTTTATATTTTTAAGTTATTTAAAAACAAAAACCACATGAAAAACGAAAGACCAATCTAAAATGCATAAACAAAAAACATAGTCTTATATGATTTCAAGAGATCCTCAATTAATACATTGCCTGATATTTTTTCCTCCCTTGGTTTTAAATTCATTTTCATTATCACTTTCTATAAAGACTATATGCCCAATGATTTCAGATTGGCATGGTTTAATCATCACAACAGCCAAAGACCTGGTGGGCTAGTGGCTTAGTCACTACGCCTTGTTTTGTACCTTAAGCATGTGGGGTGCAAACCACACTTAGTTTCCCATTGTGGAATAAAGGAAATGTAGACTAACAAAAAGTAATCATCATACTGGTACACCAAGTGAAGATTTCGAGTTACTATGAGGCTCTTAAAATACCACACAACTATAAGCGTTGAAGTGTGATTTCCTTTGAAAACTATAACCATAAATAGCCACTAGGTTATGTCCGAGGGACATATTGATACATGAACATCAACCACTAATAAACTACAACAATTTCAAGTTAGTGTAGGATCTTATGGATTTGTCATCTTTGATTTAGTATGTATCATTATTCTATTCCTCTCAATTTTTTTCCATCTACACCATATTATATTGATCAAAGTTCATACTTTATAATAGAGCCACAAAGAGCTAAACCAAAACCTCTAAAGATGCTACATAAGATTGGCATTTAGTATTCGTCGTAACACTTTGAGTCGCGAGACAAGCACCTCTAATTTTTGTCAAAAATTCTATTTGTAGTCTCCTAATGTTTAAAGCTCTCCAGAGCCACCATCATCTCTAGACTATTGACAATGGAAGGAAGGCCAAGTTGGTGGTCTCAAAACAAGGCATATGGATTCAAGTCAAGAGCAAAGATGATGTGGTCAACATGATGAGAAGGCATGCTCTCCATATAAAAACACCATAATCTCTAATAATTAAGCTCGTTTTTTTTGTGTGACCAAAACGCGTTTAGTATCATAAGCTACTCATGTATCTTATCTTTAATAAACAGTAGTTTTAAGTGATAATCATGATAATATCTTCTAAACTTTAAATCACTTTTAAGAAAAACATTATGCTAATACTAGTGATTATACTCAATTGCATGTATATTAAGGGCTCGATTGGTTACATATGGCTGTAGCTTTGAAATTTTTGCTGCAGAAATTGAGCTGTAGGTTTTTTTTTGTAGCTGTATATTTTTGTGCTGTAAGATTTTGGCTGTAGGTTTTAATATTTTGTATAAAAGTAGAACTCTAGTTTTTTTTGTTCTCTACAACACTAAAAAAAAAAAATCTGTAGGTTTTTAAAAAGAAAACAATCTTTCTAGAGCATGACTGGCAAAATTTTAGTGTTTTAGAAAGAAATATGGTTGTAGAAAGAATCTACGGCCCTTACCAATCACACGCTAAATTATTTCTTTTTGTAGTGCATTTTAAATTGTTTAATATTTAGGTTTTAGATTTTAAATAATATACTTGTATATATAGTAAGGACTAAAAGGAGTATACAAGGATTATGAGTAATTGGCAAAACTAGCACTTTTTGCCATTAAAATTAAAAATATAACAAAATAATATAATATTAAAATTCACATGCATTGAGATATCCATTTTGTCCACCATATCCTTTATACTCTAACATGTTACTTTTCACATTATTTTTTTTATTAATTTTTTAAAAAATTAGTTGAACGATATGTTTTTGTCTTTTTCTTCCATCTATTTTTTCTGTAAGTTGACTATTCCAATTAAACATGTCTAACATATATATCTCTCAAAATTTATCTCTAAATAGGTGAGTAACTATTTTATTATGATTTGGCTTATATGTAATTAACTATTTCATAATTAATCAGTGTATAATATTTTTTCTACTTGGCTGTAATGAAATAGTTATCTATTATACTATCTATTTGACATACTTCTATGTTGACAAATGAATACATCTATATGTGTATATACTCATGTTTTAGTGTTTCCAAGTATTCAACATGTAGTCATCTACCTGGTGGTTAACTGTACAAATGTATTAATGTAACTATCTATTTAACTAGTTACCGTAATTGGTAGATGTCTATTTAATCCTATGATAACTATCTACTTTTATTAATAATTGTATATATGAACTTGTAGTTGTATTTCTTTAATTCAATCTACTTTTGCTAATGGTCATCTACTTGACATAGATAGATATAGATAACTATATTTTATATAATTATTTGAATATTTATGTGCTGTTTATTTATGTTATCATAGATGTTTATCAAAATTTATCAGAGTCATCTATTTACATTTTTCTTTTTGATATATTTTTACTAATAGTCATCTATTAATAGTCATATGTTTGATTTATATCTGACTAATAGTCATCTATGTGAAACGTCACTATCATATTTATCACAGTGGTCCATATATATGTTGAAGCTGTCCTTTTTAAGAGTATTTTGGACATCACAATCATACAAAAATCTTTAACTTAGCTAGTTTTCTAATTGACCAAATATGGATGTTACTTACTAATTCATCTTANATATTTATGTGCTGTTTATTTATGTTATCATAGATGTTTATCAAAATTTATCTTTTTGATTGAATATTTATCTTTTTGAATCATCTGNAATATTTATGTGCTGTTTATTTATGTTATCATAGATGTTTATCAAAATTTATCAGAGTCATCTATTTACATTTTTCTTTTTGATATATTTTTACTAATAGTCATCTATTAATAGTCATATGTTTGATTTATATCTGACTAATAGTCATCTATGTGAAACGTCACTATCATATTTATCACAGTGGTCCATATATATGTTGAAGCTGTCCTTTTTATCCAAGAGTATTTTGGACATCACAATCATACAAAAATCTTTAACTTATGCTAGTTTTCTAATTGACCAAATATGGATGTTACTTACTAATTCATCTTTACTAATTTAGATGAGAGGGGTTGTTATTCTACAAATTTCCTCATCAAATATATAGGTTCATGAGTAATATAGTATTTTATTCTATTAGTTTTGACTCGAATCTCCAGATCAGACAGAATTCAACAAAATGTAAAAAACGACTTGATAGGACAAATGCTAAACACCACCGTACTCTAATAAACAGATGAATGGTGAAGCAAACAGAACGAAAAATGACAAAAAAAAACAAACCACAAAAACAACACAAACAAACAAGAAGTCTCTGCTTAAATTCTACTAGCTAGGACCACTCTCTTTAATTTATTTTGTCTCATTCATATTTAAGAGCATCGTTCACGTGCCAAACCTAGCCTTCCATAGGGAACATCGATCAAGACACGATAGTTCTGTTGCTGCATACTCGCGATCACATTCACCACTGAGTTCACGTTCTCCGGCGCTGCTGCCATCGCCAAGCACGACCTGCTCCCGGCCGCGCCGTGTAACATCAGGTTATCAGCTGGCAATGTCATGTTCACTCCTTTGAACATGAATGTTATGGTCGGTACCGTGACTTGTCCTGTGTAGCATGTGTCGAAACCACCGAGTGATGTTACTACCGCGTTACGTGGCTTCACGCGCTTCCTGAACTCGTTCCTTACCGCCTCGTAAACCGGTTTAGCCAGCCTCGTGTAAACAGTCCCTGCAAATCATATAGGTCGTTAATAACATCTCAAATGTATATGACAGAGTAAACAGAGTACATATCCAAACCAACCTAAATCGAACCAAAATTATCGAAAGAAAACCCTAAACCAATTTAAATTTTTAATCAAATTTTTTTACAAACCAACCCAAAATGAATAAATTGAGTTAATTTTGTATATTAAATTTCTATAACAACATGCATTGTGTTTTATACTTGTACTTATATTTTAGTGTAAATAAGTGTGAAGTCCAAACCGAAATTGTACCACTGCAAGCTGAACCAACTGCTAAAACTAAAAACCAAATATACCTAACCGAAACTAAAACCGGATTGTTCAAGACTAAAATGTGAACTTGATCTTACCAGAGTCAAAGATGGTTCCAGCACCAGTTGTAGGATTAAAAGCAATAGCTGCGGGAGGCAAATCAACAACTTTCCGACCGACACGGATGGCAACAAGATTAACATAATACAAAGAAGACCTCCTCGGGTTTCTCAGAAGTGGCGTGTACTTCACGCGAGGAGGCTGAGAAGTAGGTCCAAGTCTAAGCGATCCAGAGAAAGCCAAAGACTTGAAACTTGGCAAACAGTAAGAGAAAGTAGCCTTGTAGAGTGACTGAGCCTGTGACATAAGAGATAATGGGCCTCTACCAAGGCCCAATAAGCCTTGTGGTGGTGGGATGGTTCCACCACCAGCTACTTTGTTGACACAACCGAACGTAAAGGCTTTGATCGGATCAGCAGCGAGTCGGATCGTGTCCTGAGAGAGGTTAGCCGCAATGGAGGAGCTTCCGTAGGTTAGGTTGAACGCACAGGCGCGTGATCCGCACGTTGGGTTTGGTACCTAACACAAAAACATAGAAGTGTTCACGTGAGTTAATGCAGTATGTGTCGGTCTAGTGTGATTTAGTGTCTGTTCTGTTATCCCGTGAACTTATTTTCTGGAATAATCAATTATTGTTACCACCACATGGGACCCTTTTTCTCTGTGAAAAAATTGAAAGAACTTTTTTGAGATTTAATAATAAGTTTCCTTTTCTGTATTTAAATTANAAATTAAATAAGTTCTAGATCTTGATTTATTATTGAGTCAAAATCTTGAAATAAATTCTTATGGTCAGATCTTTAAGATGAAAACAAATCTCAGGTTACTAATATTAAAATATATACGACTAGGAACAGTATATAGTATTTAACATATTAATGTAAGTGTTATGAAAAATAGTGTAAAAATAGTAATTAATAAAAAAAACATTCCATTGAACATATTTACTATACCTGCTTGCACTGAGGAGCACCACAGCTGACGTCTCTGAAAGAGGTAGACTTGGCCGGAGAAAAGGCGGTGGTGGAAGGACAGCCAACGCAACCGGAGCAAGGTAACCAAGCCACGTCACTGCTTGTGTCCATGGCTAAGAGAAGTGACTGAGCAGGAGTACCGATCTGAGCCTTGACAATGTATGTTGTGCTTTGCAACATTTGACGTCCTGAGGCTATGGGAACCACGGATCTCCCCGCGACGAGGCTGCCCAAGTACTGGAGACGAGCCTGGTCTTGAGCCAGGGTCTCCAGTACACGAGCTTCCCATGAGAGTGGGGAGGATGATTTGAAAGGAGAGCAAGGACTGTCTATGTGGAAGATTCTTAGAGTAGACCCTTGGTCTTGAGTGTTGGTGAGGTCACAGTTTGGGTGGTTTAACCCCAACCCAAATGCTAGTGGAATGATGAAAAGAAGTTGAAGGAATAAAACAAGAGTATTCATTGTATGTTATGTTTTTGTGTTGGATGGGATATTAATTGGAGTTGGCATGAGAGGGTATATATAGTGGTCTAGGCTACAAATGACCCCAAGTATAATCAAAATTTTATTAAACTATAGTATCTGTATTATACAAATCAAAGATTAATTCTGCTTATTAGGTTTTGAGTTCGAAATCTGGCGGTGGAGCTAGAAGACATAAACTTAAGTTATATACCAAGTATAAATTGAAGAGCTTATTAATTTACTTTAACCTAGGATTATTTTATCTTATGCATTTTGATACAAATAGTTTTATACCATAGCACGAGTTGTTTTAATTTCCTTTATAACAAGGTTAAAGTTTTTCCTACCAATATTTAGCAAAACCATCTCTTTTTTTTTTAGTATGTGCAAGGGAGAAATCGAACATGGTCTAGACTAATCAACAAAATTTGTTACGAAAAATTTCAACATACAAATTTGGATCAATAATTCTGAAAATACGTTTTTATCATATACATTACATCAATACTTTGAACATAGTCCACAAATAGTTTGAGACAACCTTGCGTAGTCACAAACTAGATTTCCATATTGGGCTATTGGAACTTTATGGTACAGTTTCAAATATCCAACAATCACTTCACAAATACTAATCGTCTTCAATGATTCAGTTAGGATCACAATAACTATCACTAATAAACCATCTAAAATAGAGGTGCATTGTTCTTGTTTTGATCGAGTTCGGTCAAATGAAAGAGCTAACTTGTGGCAGCTCCATTGATGCATGCAAGAATGATGGAAAACTTCGGGTGCTAGTTTGTGTATTATTATTTTTGTTGAGCATGCCATTATTTCTCTCTTCTTTTACTTTGTAAAAAATTATGTCGGCCAATAATGGATATATTCATCTGTTTCTTTACTCTCCCCATAGTGCAAAAAGTTACTTTCTAGTGATTTCCACTACTTTTGTGGGGTATTTGTTGTTGATGGGCAGGGTAGTATAATAATGAGAAATTGAGAATATACTTGTCTAGCAATTGATATAAAATAACAAAATGTTAACTTTTTTTCCACATGAATGAAAAGAAACATCTGATAAAGCAATTGGGTTTATGCCAAGAGTGGGCTGATGCACTCCTGGCCCAATCTGGATTTGACTAATTGGATACTGGAAACTTAGATTTGATGGTCCTTTGTTTTCATAACAATTCACTTGGTTCATCATTTATCTTCTATGGAGAATATGAAGAGAACAAGCTGCAATCAACTAGCTAGGTGACTTAATGTAAGGCCTCGATGTCAAGCAGAATTAAGTGTGATAGTCATTTGAGTATATGAGATATGACCGAGAAGCGACATGGACTGATTAATGTTATGAATGATAAATGAAACACCTCATACAATTTGCGATATGCTTCAAAAACACTTCCAAAAATATCCAATATCCAACCAAGTTTTTGCTAACTTATTTAATGAGATATCTTATCGAATTATTTTAATCTCTATATTAGTCCAATCCAAGACCGACAACCAATATTAATTTACAATAATTATTAATTTATTGAATATAAATTTATAGAAGATTCATAATATGTTTAAAACAAGACTATTTTTTTTTTGCAAATTAAAACAAGACTAATTTCCAATGAACCATTTAAAAACTTCAATATCTGACTGGTAAGGTAATTTTAAATTAAATTACTGCTGTTATTGTTACTTGAAATTTCCACACATCAAAAGATAATATGTACATCCATGTATTTAATAGATGGACATATAAGTTCGTACGATTGATGTGTCATGTGATAGTCATATGAGTGAATCTAATCTCTCATAATTAACATTTAAGCAAAAGTTAGTACATCATTTAACAATAGATCCATACAAAAAACATGGGAAGAAAATCAAATCAACTGATTTTTGTTAACTTTAAAATAGACTCACTCAATATTCAAGAACAACAAAAGTTTAGAGTTTGCATAACTTCAAGGACTTTACTTTGTCGGTTTCCGAGCTGCTACAATTAAAAAACCCTCATAGAATAACTAAAGATCAAGACAAGTCAACGATCCATATTAATATAAGAAGATGAAAGATTCTAGGTAGACAATTACATAACTTGATAACCCCATTTTATAACAATGTTCTGCAGCAACATTTAATTGTTTACCGTGGACTACGCCAAACTTGTCCCCCTTCTCCTACAAAACTCTCTTCCACATTTTACTCTCTTTCTCTTTCTTTATCTCTTAGATCTCTCACCATATGTAATGTCTCCAATTAGTCCTCCAGCCACTACTGGGGTTGGTCTCGGGTATGGTATCGCCATCGCGGTGAGCATCCTAGTTCTCATTTCGACTATAATGCTTGCTTCATACATCTGCATAAGGTCCAAAACTGGTGCAAGACAAGAGACTATGAGTGAAGGAGTTCTTGATGACTCTCCCGCGGCTGAGGTAAAGCTCGGGCTAGACCGACCGGTTATAGAGTCATATCCAAGGATAGTGCTTGGAGATAGCATGAGACTACCGAGGCCTAACAACGGTCCATGTTCCATCTGTCTATGTGATTATGAAGCTAAGGATATGGTAAGGTGTATACCGGAATGTAATCACTGCTTTCATGTTGATTGTGTTGATGAGTGGCTTCGGACAAGTGCTACGTGTCCTCTTTGTAGGAACTCACCGGCTCCGTCTAGGATAGCTACACCCTTGTCCGATTTGGTCCCACTCGCCTTTCATATCAGGTGAAAGTTGGAGGTTTTTGTTTGTTCGCCTAGTTTCTTATTTTTCACTCATAACTATTATCTCACTCTCTTATGTTTAGAGACTGAAATTAGTGATTTCTGTTATGGTTATAACCTGTTAGATTCTTTAAGATTGAAATTGAAAGCTGAATAAATTAATCGTAATTTTTCTAATTATATACTATTTCCGTTTCATAATAAATATCATCGTTATATTTTTCATCGTTATATTTTTCATAATACTATTTTTCATCGATTTGAAAAAAATAAAAATAAATATCATTATTATATTTTTCATTTCACAAAATTCAAGGTAATACATGACATAGATTTTTTTTATAAGTGTATTATTATTAATCATGCATGGGTATAATGGAGTTAAACATTTTTAAAATATGGTCATGAAACAATATCTATAATTAACTGGATGTAGCATATAGTATTAAATTGAAAAGTTTGGGACCATTTACTTTTGGCGTATGAGTTTGCTACTGCAAATTTGGAATCAATTAAATTCTTTGTCTGTAGTTTATTTGCTCTGGCCAGAACGCCTCTTTTCACAACCCCTCACGTGCTAGTTCACACTCTTAATATCACGTAGTTTAAGTTCGATCTTCACTCATATAATGAGAGAGATTTGGAATTAACAAAACTCAAGTTAGTAAATTATCTGAGGTCCACATAAATTTATGGTTTCTTTTTTTACCACTGAAAAGAACGATTAAAACCGCAATGAGAGGAACCTAATTAACATGCATTTTAAAATGGCATTACAGTTACAGTCAATTAAAAAAAATCTTATACCAATTTCTTTTGTTTGAGTTCTGGAATTTATAGGGAATTTTGGGTGAATTTTTGAAAGGTTATTTGTGAACGATACTTTTTTTTTATGGCATTTGTGAATTAATATCTTTTATATGTTAAATGACTATTATAACCTTAAATTCAGTTTTTGTTTGGTAACAAAATTATAATTCAATTCTAATTCAGATTTAATTTTGATTTGGATATTTTTTTGATTTGGATATCTTTTATTTGTATATTTTTTTTTAACAAAAGAAAAGAAAAAAAATAAAGAATTAAGTACCCAACGTCGATTAAAGAGTTTTGATTTGTCTAATTTCGTTTGTCAATTGTCCATGAAATGTATCCATCGTCCATGTTCATTATTCATTGTCCATGAAATATATTCATATTATCCATTGAATGTATTCATCGTCCATATTTTNTCCATGTTTATTATTCATTGTCCATGAAATGTATTCATCATACATGTGTATTATTTAGTATCCATTAAAGGTATCCATCATACACACTTTGCATCCCATTACACACATCTATCGTCCATGTTTATTATTCATAGTCTATGAAATGTATCCATCATACATGTGCATTTTTTAGTAACCATTAAATGTTCCATCATACACGCCTTGTATCCATCATACACACTTTGCATCCATTTAACTGGTTTGTTCGTCTTTTGATCCCACGATAACGATTTGAAAACCATTTTCATCCACCATTTTTTTAAATGTCTTTGAGAGATAACAAAATTTTCAGAACAAACTAGGTTAGAAGCAGAGCATGTGACAAGTAAAAAGTGAGATATTTTAATATTTAATTAAATCTTTAAAGAATCATTTGTTTTCTTAAAATATTTTAATTGAATTATTACAATTACGAAAATTGAAAAAGATTTTTTTTCAAACCAACACATAAACCGATATAATAAAATCAAACCAATTCAAGGCTAAAATTGCCATTATGAAAATAGCTAAACCAAAAATGGCCCTTTTCCCCTATTTTGTTTTTTAAAAGTACATATTGCAAATTAACATTTGAAAAGTGCCTCTTTCACCAATTTTTCAATTTTATACACTCTCTTTTCATAAAAAATGTCATCTAACCAATTTTACATAAATTTGTAAAAGTTGTGATTAGACAAGTTAGAGAGAGTATTAAATATGAATATAATGTAATCCAAAATTACTGAATGATATAAATGTCTTAATATTTTGGATATTGTTATATATCATACAAAACATTTAATAATCTTTAAATCCGGTGGGTTCAAACCCACAAAAGTTGAAAATTTCTAAAATTATTGAATGATACAAATGTTTTACTTTTTTTGGACATTGCTAGAGATCATACTAAAAAGTAAAAAGAAAAAAAGAATTTTGGTGAGTTACTAAAGTTGAGTATTTTCAGAAATTATCAAATGATATAAATGTCGTACAATTTTGGACATAGTTAGAGAGGATACAATTCTTTTTTAAAAAAATTCTTAAATTCGGTGGATTAAGACATACGAACGTCGAGTATTTTTTTCAAAACTATCGAATGATATAATTTTTTTAATATATTGGTGACCATTATAGATCATATATAAAAAAGTAATAAATCCTTAAATTTGGTTGGTACACATGAAAGTGGAGTGTTTTTTTTCTTTCAAAATTACCAAATGATATAAATACCTTAATATTTTGGACACCGTTAAAAATCATACAAAAAGACTTAAAATCCTTAAATTATGTAGCTGAATACATACGAAAGTTGAGTATTTTTCCAAAATTACCGAATGATATAAATGCCCTAATATTTTGGACACCGTTGGAGATTATTAAACCAGAGTAAAAAATCCTTAAATTTGGTGGACTAATACACACAAAATTTGAATATTTTTTACTAGATTACATAATGATATCAATGCCATTCTATTTTTGACACTTCTATAGATCATACAAAAAATATTTTTAAAAATCCTGAAATACGGTGAGTTAGTACACACGAAAGTTGAGTATTTTTTTTTCAAAATTACTGATTAATATAGATCCTTAATATTTTGGACACCGTGTGAGATCACACAAAAACCACTAAAAAGATCATCAAATTAGGTGTATTAATACACACGAATATTGAGTCATTTTCCAAAATTATCAAATGATATTGATGTCTTAATACTTTGGACACCGTTAGAGATCATAAAAAAGTAAAAAAATATTAAATTCGGTGGGTTAACACACACGAGTTGGGTAATTTTTCAAAATTACCGAATGAGGGTTAATATACACGAAAATCGAGTATTATTAAAAAATTACCAATTGATATAAATGTCTTAATAGTTTAGATAGGGGTGTCAATTGGGCCCGTGGCCTGTGGGCCATGCCTATTTAGGAGAAAAGCGGTGCGGGTATGGGCTTCATTTCCACAGACCGTTTAAAAGTGGGCCTCGCGGTCCAGACCGCCTTCATCCGCGGGTTTACTTGGGCCGGCCCGCCAAATATCCGCGGGCACGCAGGCAACCCGCCAAATGCTATGTTTGCTAATTCCCTATTAAAACAGATAAGTGTAACAAAGTGTTTATTAATATTGTTGAACCTTTGGAGACATTATGAGAGTTTGACAGACCTCCAAATCTCAAATCTTCCTCTCGTCACTCTTCTCCTTCTCTTGTTCTTCATCTCTCCAAATCTCAAATCTTAATTTTTCAATCAGTACTCGTTTCCCCTTCTTTCGATTGCTTCAGATGTCCACAATCAAAACCCAAAATAGCAATTTACAAACGTCATCGAGAATCTCAAATACCCTTTTGTGTATTCACTCGGTGATCTGGGTAATCTCCCTGAGAAACCTCACAAGAACATTCTGAATTTGTGAGATTTCTTAAAGGAAAGCCTTTTCAAAAACCCAGAATCTTTGTAATGGTTCAAAAGTTTTCCCATTTTAAAGAAGATGAGAGCTAACGGGAAAGATGGGTTCGTTGATGATAATGTTGGTATGGCTAGCTTTGTTGTTGCTGCTATAAGGTTTAAAGTTCTTGTCTTTCAGTCTATTTAGAGAACTTACATATGATTTGTTGGATTTGTGTTTTTTAGATTTGTTTTCAAACAGTTTTGATAGAGGAATGATATAAATGCATCAATATTTTGGATAATGTAGAGTTCGTACAACAAAACGTCGAAAAGTTCTTAAATTAGGTCAGGGCCAGCCTGAGCCTAGGCCTAAAAAACATTTGATTAGGGCCTCAGAATTATTAAAGTCTCAGATCTATTAACACCCATTTATGTTTTAAAAATTATATGTATCATATTTTTGAAAAATTCTACCATGAGATAGTAAAAGAAGGAGGTTTAGGTAGACTTCATTAAACTAAAACAATGACATAAACATATTAAAATCTCACAGTCCATAATAACTAGTTTTCTTTTATGATATTCTATTGATGAATGATTTTGCAAAAAAAAACTGTAAAAATGTTATTTTACATAACAAATAGACATTTATCATTTTCATAACATTGTTTTTTTTCCTTGTTTTTTGGTTTTTTTTTTAACTTGAACTTTTTCGTAGTTAAACATCATGTTTTATCTTTTATATTCTAAGACCCCGTTTTTTATTTCGTATTGGACCTCGTAAATCTCAGGACCGGACCTGATTAGGTGTGTTAATACACACAAAGATAGATTAATTTTCCAAAATTACCAAATAATATAAATCCCTTGATATTTTTTGACACCGTTAGAGATCATACAAATTTTTTTCGAAAAATCCTTACATTCGGTGGCTTAATACACACAAAGGTTGAGTATTTTTTCAAAACTACAAAATCATATCACTGTCTAAATAATATGAACACTGTTAGAAATCATACAAACAAAGTAGAAAAATCCTTAAGTTTTGTGGGTTTTATACACACGAAAGCTGAGTAATCTACTGAAATTACCTAATGATATAAATGCCTTAATAATTGAACACATATGCTTAGATATCATATAAGAAAATACAAAAACCCTTAAGTTCGGAGGGTTAATACACACTAAAGTTGACTATTTTTTACGAAATTACTGAATGCATTCTATTTCTGACGCAGTTAGAGATCATACAAATTTTACCTAATAATCTTTATAAGGCATAAATAAATCTTTTATAAATATTTTGTAAGAACCTAAAATGGTAGTCAATATGAATAATAATGTGGATACATAAATTACCTTTTTAAATGGTTAATAATCGGTGTAAATATTTAATTTACCATTTTTTACATTCAAGATAAGGATTTAAAATTTTAGGTTCTTCCAAAATATCAATTAAGTTTTATTTACCATTTAAAACACGGTAAATAACACATTTACATCGATTATTTATAAGATGTATAAGGTAAAATCGATGTGGATATTTATTTGACCACTTTAATATTAAATATTAAATAGTCAGTATACGGTAACACAAATTTTATTCAAAACAAATAAAAATTTCATATTGATTTTACCTTATACATCTTATAAATAATTGATTTGAATATTTAATTTACCGTTTTAAATGGTAAGGATGGGACCTTTTCTCGAAAAACTCCTGATACCGAGAAGAGTGGAAATGTCTAATCCTCTGCATTGTCGTGTGACTAAGTTGCATGAATTCGAGGTGTGCGAAGGTAAATAATCGGTGTGAATCTTTATTTATAATTTTTTGCATAGAGGTAAGGATAATTTTAAAAATTTAGATGTTTTCAAAGTATTTTAAATATTTATTTATGCCTTATAAATATTATTTATAAGATGTATAAGGTAAAATCGGTGTATGTTAATATTATACTTATGTCGAATGCAAAAATTAATAAATAAAAACATTACACCAACTTTATTTATAACTTGATAAATAATCTTTAACTTAATTAAAATATTTACAAAAATTATGAAAAGATAAACACAAATATAATAAAAAAAGAAACAAAAACAAACAAAAAGAATGCCCAAAGGGATAAATAGAAGAGGAATACAAGAGTATATGAGAATAATAAATGTGGTATTTTGGTTAGTGGCTCGTGGTCGAGCTGTGAGGTTGGGTGTTCAAATCCCGTAACGGGGGAGTTTTAAAATTTTTTAAGCTATTCTCAAAACGACGTCGTTCTGGTTTAACAAAATTTTTAAACGAAGTTAACAATGTTAAGTAACATTCATGCCTAAAATGGTTAGTCGACGAAACTTTGCTATTTTTACAAAAAGTCCAATAAAATTTTACGGTTTAAATGGCGTTTGATGTTCAGCTTAAATCGTCTATTTTTCGAATTTCAGGCTTTTTGACATTTTTCTGTTAATACATATGTAATTTGATTATTTTTCAAAATTTACCGAATTATATCAAATTCTTACTATTTCGTACACCGTTAGAGATCATACAAAAAAAATTCCAAAAAATCCTTGAATTCAGTAAGTTAGTACAGACGAAGTTGGATGTTTTTTTTACAAAATTACCGAATGAAATAAATCCCTTAATATTTTAGAAACCGTTTGAGATTATACAAAAAAAAATCCTTAAATTTGTTGAGTTAATACACACAAAATTGGATTAATTCTCCAAAATTACCATGACATCAATGCCTTAATATTTCGGACACTGTTAGAGGTCATACAAAAAAGTAAAAAATCCTAAAATTTGGTGGGTTATACCATCAAAATTTGAGTAGTTTTGTAAAATTACATAATGTTATAAATGTCTTACTATTTTGGACATTATTAAAGATCATACATGAAACAGTCGAGTGATACTAATGCCTGTGAAAGTTGAGTATTTTTTCCAAAATTACCAAATGATATTAATGCCTTAATATTTTGGACTCCATTAGAGATCATACACAAAATTCAAAAAATCCTTAAATTTGGTGGGTTAATAGCGGAGAAAGTTGAGTCATTTTTCTAAAATTATCAAATGATATAAGTGCCTTACTATTTTGAACGCTTTTGGATATCATACAAAAAAAAGTCGAAAATCCTAAATTCGATGAGTATTAAATCGGCTTTCATATGACTAAATGAGATAAGTTTCTGTTTTCATTCACAGGATCTTTCTTTTCAAAATTCCAAGTTAAAAAATACACAAGAATGTTGATAATATTATTTTTAGGAGTGATAAAAAAAAATTATTTGAGAAAGTCAAATAGAAGTATAGTTTGAGTTGACAAAAAAAAGTATAGTTTGATTTTTTTTACAATGCCAAAATATTTCCGAAAAATGCCAAAATATTCCCTAAAAAATGCTTACTAATTGCCTAAAAATGCTTAGTAATTTCCCAAAAAATGCTAAAATAACAAAAAATGACATATATATATATATATATTCAAAACTGGTGACCCTAAATTTGATAAATGAAAAAAACAATTGATATTTAATGAAGTGAGTTTATATGTATATATATTTGTTTGCAGCTTCTTATAAATTGGCAAACACGTCCACATAGCGAGGACATTTATTTTGTTGATTGGATAATGATCTCTTACAAATTCAGTATAACCTCTAAAGACTACACTAATCTGATTTAAGTTTACATTTTACATTTTACAGGTGTGTCCTCTATGGGCGTAGAATAAAATAAAAGAATTTGTAGATCCACCACTGGAAGCATTAAACAAAGATGAACTCCTAGGGACTGTCAAAGTGGCTCTCATGAGGTTTTTTATACCAACAAAGCCACACCTTGTAAAAAAAAATAGATACCACTTCCAATACCATAAGGGGACATCCTATCTCTCTCGGGTTAGATGTAGGAATTGTCATTGGTGTGGTTGTGTTTCTAGTGATACTGCTTGTTGCTATTCTCTGGTTTAGTGGCTGGCTAGGATCAAAATCACAGATACAATTAGGTAGTTTTAAACTTTCAAAATCTTTATGTAGCTGTTTTGTGTTGGTGCTAGTTATGTTTCTTATCCCATAACGATTAGAGTTTTTTTTTTGGTGCAAAATTATTAGAGCTTTGTTTTTCTTTCAGATTTCAAGAAATTGAATTTTAACATCAACACCTTCTCCTTAAGGCAAATCAAATAAGCCAAAAAATTTTGGCGATGCTAATAAGATTGGAGAAGGTGGCTTTGGTCCAGTTTACAAGGTAACCACCACCAAAATTCAATCAACTATCTAGAGGATAAATGTAGAAAAACACATATTTATGTACATATTATACGATTACAGGTCTTGATGCCAGACGGATCACCGATTGTTGTGAAGCAATTGTCTGAGAAATCAAATCAAGGGGACATACAGTTCCTTAACGAGATTGGTATGATATTAGCTATGCAACATCCAACTGTAGTCAAACTTTATGGTTGTTGCGTTGAAGAACGCCAACTTTTGTTAGTTTATGAATACATGCAAAATAGCAATCTTAGCAATATATTTAAAATTTGAAATATATATAAACACAAAATTAGCAATATATTTTAAATTTTATAGATTAAAAGAAAATGATACTGGACCTGATTCAAAGTTATAGAAAGAGAACCTATGGAATCACTTGGAAAATATAACTTACAAAAACAAACATAAAACAACAACTTAGAGTGTGAGAGGAACTGTGTATAACAAAGTACTTGTTTTTTTTTTTTTTTTTTTTTTTTNAAAAAAGTTTTTTTTTTTTTTTTTTTTTTTTTTTTTGCCAAGAGTCCCTTGGTCTTGTGGCCAAAGCCACGACATGACTTCTTGGCACCCCGGATTCGAACCTGGGTGGAAGTAGAAAGATTTGTGTTGTATTATTGTAATAATTGACAAAAAATTACTTGTTTTATTTTTATTATCTTTTAATAGAAATATTGTGTATATTAAGTCTTTGGTTCATTGCAATGTTTTATCTCCGTAATAGCAAACACACATAAAATGATGATGTTACTGCGTTACCATAGTACGAGAATAAGGGCTTCACTGGAGCTATCAAGTTGAGTGTTTTTCCAAAAAATTTGAATGATATAAAATGCCTTAATATTTTAGTCATTGTTAGAGATCATACAAAAAACGTCAAAATCCTTAAATTCGGTGTTTTTTTTTTTGCTTTTTCGGTAAGAGATTCTATTGATAATTAAAAGAAGAAGAGTTATAGTTTACACAAGACTGAAATAAACAAGAAACAAACGTAAAGCTAAATCCAAAGAGGAAATCAGCTTAAATCCATCTTGTTCTTCCAATTTTGCATACGTCGCAAACTTCTTTCTTCCAATTTCTTTGCTTTCATCGAAACCGTAAACACGAAAACCGAACGGTGAAAAACACAAGCCGGCAGACAAAACGTAAAAGTTCCCAAAACTAGAGCCCAAACAAGGAAAACCAGATATACCAAAACGAGTAATCCTTGATGTAGAAACTACTCGAAACAAAGAGCTATCAGAGATTACAAAAGGAGGCAAATATACATAGATGCGAATATTTCACTTAACCCTCATCTTAGTTACCATTCTAACTAGTGAAGCCATGAATTCGATCCACACAGCCTAAATCTTATTCAATTTGTGCATAACAAATGAAACGATGAAACTCACACCAAGACGAATCATGCTATAAATCAGATGAAATTCGACCACATCAGACCATAAAAATGAAGCAAGAGAGACGTTGAGAGCCAGATGCCTTCAAGAGAGGCAAATCAGAAATATGCTACCTCACCATCGACAAAAACCTAGAAACCAGAAGGAAAAAAACCAAAAAGTAGGAGGGGTCTCTCCCAGTGGTGGGTAATACACACCAAAGTTGAGTATTTTAGCAAAATTACTAAATGATATTCACTTAACTTTCGTCCTAGTTACCATTCTAACCAACAAAATCATGAATTCAGTCCACACAGCCTAAATCTTATTTGATATGTGCATAACTAATGAAACGATGAAACTCACACCAAGATGACTCATGCTAGAAATCAGATGAAATTCGACCACATCAGACCATAAAAACGAAGCAAGAGAGATATTGAGAGCCACATGCCTTCAAGAGAGACAAATCAGAAATATGCTACCTCACCATCGACAAAACCCTAGAAACCAGAAGAAAAAAAAACAAAAAGTAGAAGGAGGGGTCTCTCCCAGTGGTGGGTTAATACACAAACACAGTTGAGTATTTTTAGAAAAATTACTAAATGATATCAGTGCCTTACTATTTTTGACGATATAAGAGAAAGTAAAAAAATTCTTAAATTCGGTGGGGGTAATACCGACGAAATTTGAGTATTCTGTCCCCTAGAACATTAGAAACACCACATACCCATATGATATGAGTTTAAATATTTGATGTCATAAGAAAATTTTTTTACTAAAAGATATATAAGTTCATTACAAATTTTAATTTTTAAATAACAAAATGCCATAAACACTGCAACGTTTTGACCTACTCCATGACACTGTAAACACTTTCATCATCTTCAAAGTAGAACATGACTATAGTTCTATTGTGTGTGTTTTTGGATTTCTCACCGTCTTGTCTTACTTTTTAATCTACTGTTATTAATTGTTCTTTGATCTTGATGCATGAATGTTATATATAAGCTACTTAGTAGACTTTAAATTCTCTTTCTTTTCCGGACATTTTATTCACAAGATGCTTGTTTGTTGTTTTTAGGCTTTTCAAAAATAATCGTGGACACTATCCCTCTTTCTTGTCTTTTACGTACATTGAGGTAATATGATAAAATAGTGAGGTTGAATCTATCATCTCAGCTTGAGGAGGACGAGGTACTGACTCAATCCACCGTGGGAGAACGAATGGGAATAAGAAGATTGAAACTCCATCATCCCACAAGACTAATCCCCATATTATATTCATATGCCTTTCACAAACATGCTGGTGTATATAACAGTCTTGATGTTCATCGTTATATGAGCCTTTGAGGATTCCACAGATTTGTGTCCGCAAATTACATGATACCACATGACAATCCTGACGACTCCATAAATACACAATACCGCTATCAAATGGATTCATCGCCATTGGATTGTGCGAACCGACAATGGAGATAACGGTTTCGTACAAAACTTGCCAAGGTACATCCCCTAAAATATTGTTCAGCCTCCAAATTTTCAAAGTAGTGTGTCCATTTGGAGCGAATTTGCTCCTGATATACATGAGAAATCCTCCGGAAGTAGTCAAGGCTCCTTTGAAGTTCATGCTATCGTCAACCGGGAATTGTATAACTCAAAACTGATGAGATTCAGAATATAAATCATGAGCTGCTAGTTGGGGTTTAGAAAGAGAGGACGAGGAAAAGTATACCGTACCATTGAGAGTGACATAACTGTTGTTGGTGATCTTATAAGGACAGTGAATGAACTTGGAAGTCCGAATCCCTGTCTCAGAGCAATAGAGAAAAACACTGAAAGTAGTCGAGAGATCATCATTGAACCACTTTGAAGCTATCCTAACCACTTTGAAGCTCAAAACAACAACATCCTTGTCCACTCGAGTCACCAATCCAAACAGATCTGAACTATCTGGAGGTGGAGGTATTTTGACCCAAGGTTGTAGAATTGGATTGCCAACATAGCAAACATTATCAAAGCCTTGAATCAAAACCAATCCATTGGTAGAAGCCACATGACCATCGTTGTACAAAAACGGTGGTAGGAAAGAAGCAGGAGACTTTGGAAGACCCCATGTCTCACATCCACGAAACGCTATGAGTTCTAATGAAAACGAATGACATTAGCGACCACGAGCAAGATAAGTTTTTATGCACTGACTGTTAAGTATTGGTTTATGATTCAACTTGATATCAACATAGGAGAAGAAGCAGTTTTGGTTTAAGTGTACCAAACATTTTAAACCAAGGATAAGAAGGGGAAGTCTCTATTTGGAAAAGAGGTTTTGCTTTACCAATTGGGAAGCTAGGTATCGAGACTTTGAAACTATATTACGTCTCGTTCTTCTTCACTTCTCCTTGGAGGGGAAATCAGCATGTGTTGTTAAACAGAGGGAGAGAAGCTTTGAGAGTCTTCATCTTCTCTTGATGTTGGGTTTCCTCTCCTCTCTTCTTCTTCCTATTTCATGTTCTTGAGAGTCTCGAGTTAGGTTGTTAACCGAGATGTTGTGAGTGAAATCTCAGGTGAAAGACCGCTTGTAATCTTACTGATTTATAGTGGATTGGCCGAGAGACTGTTTTCCCTCCCCAGAGACTAGTCTTCACACACCGTGAAGGAAAATTTGGGTTAACAAAAACCTCTTGTTCTTGCTTTTGTTTCTTTCCGTATTCTAAAGTAAACGAGTGGTTCGAGAGAGGTGTGAGTTGAAACAAGTTTGTGTATGATTGAGAAAGTCCTATTTTCTCAACACTGACAGAAAGATACGGCAGAAATAAGGAGATTCGAGCATCGATTTCCATGTTTTACAAACCACTTTGATTCTTGAGATGCTTCTCAACGGTAACTTCACTAGATGATTCGAGAATGTTTATATATCCGGGATTATGAAAATAACCCCAAAAATATTTTAAAATTTTAAAAATATCTTCCGAATTTCATCATATCATGAGCTGCTAGTTGGGGTTTAGAAAGACAGGACGAGGAAAAGGAGACCGTACCATTCAGAGTGACGCTCCAAACTCTGGTTCCAAGTCTAGTGTTAGCTAAGGTGATCAAGAAGGAGATAGGAACAGATTCAGCTCGATAAGAATGCTGAATGATGCGACATACATACGAGGAGGGCCTCCAACTCTGGTTCTCCACTCAACCAACTCCAGGGAACACTTACTATGTTTAACAGTTTCACTTACTATGTTTAACAGTTTCTTTTTTAAAAAAAAATTATTAAATTTTATTCAAAAGAGACCAGCTTGTTTTACAACCACGTGTAATAGACTAAGTTGCTAAGCTAAAAGTATACAAGTAATACTACCGACCAATGCTACCAAAGATACATCTCCAAGAGCTGATTTCAAACTTCATCAGGTAAATCTATTCGCAAACAATACTTGTAGAGCACCTTTCATCTTCTTATCTTCTCTGCTAATGGAAGCAATTCTGTTTTGAACCGTATTATCAATCACTGATATCATCCCATCAACAGGAGTACTCAGTTCCCCATGACTCCTGCGATTCCTCTCTCTCCAAATAGAGTAAAGCGAGACTTGAAAAATATACTTTGTCAGGAATATCTCAATTGATGTACCACTTACATCCGAGAGAAGTGGTACATCAATTGGTAGCATTGGTTGGTAGTATTACTTGTATACCTTTATATAACATTCTTTCAGCACTGCTTGAGCTAAATTCCTCCAGATTTGCTTAGAAAATTTGCACACAAAGAACAAATGCGGCAATCTCTCCAGCTCCTCATCAAAAAAACACAATTCACCTTCGTCTCAATTTTCCACCTGAGCATTTTATCTCCCGTTGATAACCTATTCTTCATGGCTAGCCAGGCAAAAAAAGAATACTTTGGCGTTGCATACTTGAACCAAATACCAGAACTCCATCCCACCCTTGAACTCGTGATTTCGTATTTGCTCCCATGCTTCCCGTGTCTTAAATTTCCCTGTGAACTCTCCTCTTGGATTTCTCCAGAGTTGTTTATCCGCATCTGCTTCTACTCGCTCCTCCAAATACCTCCTTATCTCCCGCTCCACTTCATTTAACTGAGTTACTCTGTGGTGCCTTACCCTTCGTGTACCAGGAATATCTGACATTAGCATATCTTTCTGAATACCAAACATAATTGTGCCACCAGCACCAAATATGTTCCATATACTACCTTTACTACTCTAAGCATCATACCAAAAATGAGTATCTTTCCCATCCCGAGTCAGAACTTTATGGAATTCCATGGACCAATTTCTGTACTTTATCAGCTTTCTCCACATCCAAGAACCCTTGATCTTGGATATTTCCTCAAACAAAAATTTATGTAATGTTTGGCGGTTTCTACCATCTGCTAAAAGCTTTCGATTCTACAGTTTTTTCCTCTTTAGAACTACTTGTAAATCAGACATTTTCTCTTTGAAATAAAATTTGACCTTATTTCAAAAAAAAAGAAAAGAAATCAATACATAATATTATACGTGTTATCAGCTACAAAATCTAAAATATTTACAATAATACATATTTCTATACTTTTTAATAAAAAAATTAATAACCCTTCTATTAACGTGGTTCCTAATTATTTATCATAATAAGATATTGGTATTTTTGGAAATAGTTTTCAAGTATTTCACGGATTATTTCATAATTGAACTTGACGGACATAGATGTTCTGCAAGACAGAGGTCTTGCTCCTAAGTCCCAAGTTAATATCCAAATTAACACTTTCTGTGAAACAGATAAAATATTAAATATGTTAATTCGAGCTCTCAATTACTTTTACATGTTAAAAAAAACTCTTGCACGTCTTTCATAATCATATAGGTCAAAATTTTAAAAGTACAACCAAAACACGGAAAGGTAAAAAATGACAAAAATACTAATCCGACCAAAATAGTAGTTTTTTATTGGGGTTTAACTACATATACCCATCTTTTCATACCCTTAATCACATATTCCTCTCATGCAATCTTTCATGTCTCTTGCATAGTTTTCTTCAAACGTGTTTCCAATACTGGAACACTGATTACAATCGTCGACAGCACTAAGTTGTCACCTTTCGAATTTTTCATTTCAGTTTCATTGTTAGCTTCCACATCCCCATGAGTGATCACTTTACTACTACTTGAGTCAATCTCACACTTAGTCGCTTGATTCTCCTTTTGCTTTCCCCATAAAACCGCATATAGACCAATTACAATCAGTACCGCACCAATCACCCTGTCACAAACAATTGATAAAAAAAAGCTCTAATTAATCTATGGAACACTTCGAAAACATGACCTTTGGCTTATACCATGAGAAAAAGGTAAAATTGGAAATTTACCCTCCAAGGAAGATTTTTTCTGCCAAGACAAAAGAACCCATGACAGCAACAATAACCATCATCAAAGGACTAAAAGCAGTAGCAAACACAGGTCCTCTTTTCTTCATCACTATTCCTTGCACATAGTATGAGATACTTGATGCCACAATCCCCTATTGATATTTTTCCACATAAACAACCCATTAGTTACCATAATAATTGTTACATAGGAAAAGGTCTATAGATAATTAACCAAGTGGTCCATAAATTATACATGTTCATTGCATTTATTGTATATATCTTATGTATGAGATGAGAGGTTAATATTACAGAGTAAGCGGCGGCAAGGAGGTTCATGTCCCAGCCAATTCTCCAAGCAGAAGGGTTGTGTTCCATGACAAACGTCACAGCAGTTGCTTGTAGTGTTCCGATGAAGCAAACTAGCGTTGTTAGAGAAAGCTGATGCTTTGCATACGTCTTTAGTATCCTTGCCTGATTAATCAATGATCAAGCCAAAAGTAAAATGAGCCAATTATTGTAAAGCGAAGATTCTCCCTATTGACTAATAACACACACAAAAATTATAAAAGAAATATATTGTTATCTTCTTTATATCCAAACTCAAAACTAAATTAGCTATTGGCAAAGCCGGACCTGAGATTTTCAAGACCCCATTCAAAATTACATATAATCGCGGATTAGTAGTCTATGTATTTTATATACTATGCTAGTTTACATACATCTTCACTTGTAGCCTGAGATATTCTGACATAATGTTCGAGTTTACTCAATCATCTCATTTTATACCTGTAGAACGAAAAGGGAGNTCGAGTTTACTCAATCATCTCATTTTATACCTGTAGAACGAAAAGGGATGCCCATGCAAGTGTTGCAAAAATGAGGAGGATGGAGCCTTTGAGAAAATCCTTATTATCATTGGAATTGTTAGACGACGCCGTATCGTTAGCATGTTGAATATGCATGTATTTAGTCCAAAACAACTCAACGATGGGTCCTTTGTAAATTGTCATCAACATGGCTCCGGCCACTGTAACCACCGTTCCGGCTATCTTCGCCTGACACCAGAGTTTCTTGACGTCCAACATCTCCATACTAGAATAGAAAATTTATTATTCTTTAAAANACCGTTCCGGCTATCTTCGCCTGACACCAGAGTTTCTTCACGTCCAACATCTCCATACTAGAATAAAAAAATTATTATTCTTTAAATAATGATATATATCATTCAAAAATCATGAGTTTCCTAATTATCGTATGCATGTTGAATTTATTAACATATATACCGGAATAGTACGGCCAAGATAAAGGTCATGGCAGGAAGCATGTTACTCATGGCGCATGAGAACGTTGGCGATGTATATTTCAGCCCTACGTAGTAGAAATTCTGATCTATCACTGGCCTGTAAATTTTTTTACATGAAAACATATTATTTTCTTTTTCTATTAAAAAAAAAAACAAATTGTCCATGAACCGTACTCATATAGAGATACTGAGATAGTTATTAAAAAGTAATTACCCGAGAAGTCCGAGAATGAATAGTTGCATGAAAATGGTGAATGTTATCTTTGGCTGAGCTTTCCTGTAAAATAAAAATGAGGAATACAAAACCATTAATCTTGTATTCATTATGCTCCAAATTCTTTTGCAAGGAATGTGATGAAAGTTTTTGGATGTAAGATCTTCGATAAAAAAAGACTATGAACGGAAGGTCTAAAATTTATTAATTGGTTAATTAAGAAGGGATATAACCTTTCAAAGAAGAAAGCGAAAGGGGCAATAACAGCAGTGGCGATTGCATGGCGATAGACAACGAGGACGTAGTGGCTCATACCGGTGTTGAGAGATATTTTGGTAATTATGTTCATGCCGGCGTAGCCAAACTGAAGAGATATCATGGCGAAGTAGGGTTTAGAGCTTTTTAGGAAGCTTTCGCAGCAATTAAGGTTCTCCATCGACATATTATGTTTTAGTTTGTGTTTTGAGTTAGAAAATGTTTAAGTGGTCTTAAGTATTTATAGTAAGATGCAATGTAGTTATGATATGCTTATTTATTTGTTTAATGTTTCTACGTTCTTTTTCTTGGTCGACATCACTATTCCCCTCTATGGTTATTGGAACTCAATTATCCAGGTCGAGTCCCCTTCGAATCCTCTTTAAATTATAATGAATCAGGTGTGTGCTACTATGCCATTTTATTAAGCCAATTATGACTATGTGAAACAAATCTGTTATATAATTGTGATCAAGGGTTCGGGGTTAACAAGCTAGATCCACAAGATGAGTAGAGTTACGGATTATTCATTAATGTTACCTATTGGGTTATTAGGCCCTCTGGATGGATGCACATATTATAATTAAGGTCGAGAGAATCTCAATTGTGTAATTTCTATACAAGGTTTTGTCTTCGAACTTTTAGTAACGAGAAAACTCTTTATTTTGATGAAAAGTGGAGTATTTCTCGAGTATAGATCATATAATATATATAGTGGAAGTCCTTTGATATGATGGTTGATCAAATGTTCATTAATGCTTCTAAGATGTAGAATTTAGTATCCAGATTATGTGATATGAGAAGTCAAATGTAGATAGCACTCACTCTAACGTGTGGCTCTATCGACCGACACATGATTTCAAGTAGAGAGAGAAGTTATAAATTTGTTTATTCCTATTGCAATCTTGCAAATCTATGATTTCATTTGACACAACTCTACATCAATATGAATATAATTACATTTCGACCCACAACTCAACGTTCTAGACAGCCAACAATCAGAAACGCACTTTTGAATTTTGTAACTACTAAAAAGATGCCTTAACACGAAAAGTAATTAAGACCCTGTAACAATGTAATGTTGCATGATTCGAGAAGAAACAAGACCTTGTTATTGGAAAATGGGGGAAAAGAAGTAGACATGTGGCAGGTAACGGGAGGGTTTAATTGGAGCATATAACATATGGTTGTCGTGAATCTGAAGTAAGCAAATCAAGTGACATAGAAGGCATTAAGGTGACATGAAAGTTAAAAAGTCTTCGAACTTGGGACCCTTTTGATATTATAAAATCATTCAAAAGCTAAGTTACCCCTTCACGAAAGCAAATAACTCTTTCTAATCAAACGGCTAGAACTAAATCTCAAATATAAAATTCAGATACGATGTGTCAATTTTGAGTGAGTGGAATCGGTTTCTTGTCCTCGCATAATTTGAAGTGAAATGATGAGTAATAATTTTCAGTTTCTTGCTCAAAGTGTACTTGACACTACCAAAAGACCGGAATTAAAGACCGAAACCCCCGTGGTACAGTATGTAATGTATATCGAATTTAAAGGTTACAAGTTCGAGTAACTCTAAGAGTCTAAGCCATAATCTTTTTAGTAATTAATTCCCCAAAAAATTAAAGTACATCGAATTGTGGAATAATACACAGATTTGTAAATATTATTTACACATTCATAAAGAAATCCTAGATAATAGTGTGTTTCCGCTATCCATTAAGTTCTCTTTTATTGAATCTTGGCTGAGTGTGACGAGCTTGGCACTTGTGATTTTGGTGAAGTCAAAATTG
>OVAP01000308.1:0-34232 GCA_900406295.1 Aurinia saxatilis | reverse complement strand
TGTTTGGGGGGGGGGGGGGGGGGGGGGGGGGGTTGGGAGGAATTGAATTGCATTAGAATATTTTATAAATGACCCAAGAACCATTACATAGATACAAACCGAAAAGTAAAGAGTTAAAACAAAGAAATTTCAGACAATGTAAAACCAAGATCAACGAAAGGGTAAAAACAAAGGCTACAAAGAGCTAGATCTTCTATCATCATCAATTACCACTGATAACCACAATGTGTGACTTACAACAACATAAGGGTGAAACCGTAGATCCCTTGTGACACTAAGAGCGATGAGAGAAGAATTTCTATTGCTTAAGGAAGATTTCCAAATGACTTGCCAAGAGGAAAAGGTGTTGAAAAAAAATTTTAGACGAAAGATAAAAGAACCATAAGCATGCCACATCTTTGGTTTGTTAAGTAACTCCACAATAAGAGAGACTAGGATATTGGCCCGCACCTTGTGCATGCTCTAATGTAATTGATAAAAATATTTAAAGTTTGTTTTGTGGTCTTCCAAAAGTAGAAAATAAAGAACAAACATGTTAATGCAAATCAATGCAAAGTTCTCATAAATAGTTTTGTAAAAGGTATAAAAGTGTTTAGAAACGAAAACAATAAAAAAGAAGATAAATTAAAATGGAAAACTATTGAAAGTTATTGAATACTTCCGTGTAAACCACGTTCATGGTTGTCTTTTGATCCTTTCCCTCTTGGTTCACAATCAAAACTTTAAGTCCGGTCCTGGATTTAACTCTATATAACGCGACATAGATTTTTTCCATGTGAGAACACTGACATCGCTATATATATTCCAACACTTTTCAAATGATTGGCCTTGACTTTTTTTTTTAGTTGTCATTACGAAAGCTAAGTTCAAAGGGACCTGCATGCGACGCATTAAAGAAAATTTTTCATCCGGTGTTGTCAAATACATCCTACTTATTAAAATCTTTTGACCTTTCATCTCACCGCTTCCGGTTACCTACTTCCTGTTATAATGACACATTCCAGAATGCAAAAACCATGAATACAGAGTCCACCTTTGGATCATTATTTTGAATACACATGACAGGAGCACTGGCGCAGCGTATAACCTAGATAATACTAACTTAAGGATCAATCAAAAGCTTGTGAGACTTTTGAGACCTAGAAGCTAGCGTGTAGCTCAATCAAGAGGGGTTGAATTCTCTTGAGACCTACTTGGATCGATTAAGAGGAATTCAATCAACTCTTAAGACCAACTTCTTGCTTAGATGAATTGAATCAAATCTTCACAAGGCAAAAGAGTATAAAACCCTAGTTTATATCAATATCAATAAAAGCTCTCCAATACAATGAGCAAAGCTTGGTATAAATAAGGCTTGAAGACACAAACCGAGGAATTGAATTGCATTAGAATATTTTATTTCTTCCCTGAACATGCTTTATTGATAAATGACCCAAGAACCATTACATAGATACAAACCGAAAAGTAAAGAGTTAAAACAAAGAAATTTCAGACAATGTAAAACCAAGATCAACGAAAGGGTAAAAACAAAGGCTACAAAGAGCTAGATCTTCTATCATCATCAATTACCACTGATAACCACAATGTGTAACTTACAACAACATAAGGGTGAAACCGTAGATCCCTTGTGGCACTAAGAGCGATGAGAGAAGAATTTCTATTGCTTAAGGAAGATTTCCAAATGACTTGCCAAGAGGAAAAGGTGTTGAAAAAAAATTTTAGACGAAAGATAAAAGAACCATAAGCATGCCACATCTTTGGTTTGTTAAGTAACTCCACAATAAGAGAGACTAGGATATTGGCCCGCACCTTGTGCAGGCTCTAATGTAATTGATAAAAATATTTAAAGTTTGTTTTGTGGTCTTCCAAAAGTAGAAAATAAAGAACAAAATTCGGATGGAAATACATATCTTTAGTAAAACAGTCATATCTCTTAACCGCTAATTAGAATGACTTGAAATCACCGCCAAAATGAAGTTAACCCAATTTCCTATACCGTGACAAAATGTGATATTTAAATTCCTATGGGAATGCCTTCGTGTGAGACGTCTTTAAGGCACTTCAGACTGATAATTTTGCATTGTCATTTCACTTGTTTGCCTCAAATCTTCATTCCAAAGCTTTAATCCATACTTCAGTACATTAAACACCTGTTAAGACTCTAAACAAACCAAAATCTTCACTTGTCATTTCACTTCAGACTGATAATTTTGCATTGTCATTTCACTTGTTTGCCTCAAATCTTCATTCCAAAGCTTTAATCCATACTTCAGTACATTAAACACCTGTTAAGACTCTAAACAAACCAAAATCTTCACTTGTCATTTCACTTCAGACTGATAATTTTGCATTGTCATTTCACTTGTTTGCCTCAAATCTTCATTCCAAAGCTTCAACCCATACTTCAGTACATTAAACACCTGTTAAGACTCTAAACAAACCAAAAGACTAGAAAAACAAAGGAAAATCAAGTGTTAAAAGATGTAAAAAACGCAATATATCACTTTGGACAAACTTCTTTTGATTGTTATTCAAGCACAACTTTAGGTGAGATTGCTTGAGGACATGAAATACTGAAACTAATTAATAACCCAAAACCAGAGAATGAATCACATAACCAAAACTAACCCTATAATCAAACCCTACAAACCAAATCCCAAATCGAATCATGTGGAAATCGAAGAAATGACTAATGGCTCAAGGATGGGGGAAGATGTTGTTGTCGCCGTCGTCGTCGAAGGATTGATCGGACTCGTCATCGAAATTAGTGACGGCGCTGTCGCAGCATATAGAGGATTCGTTGCCATCGTCGGACACGGAAAAGAGGGTGACGGTGGAGAGAGATCGAGCACAATGATGGAGCCACGTTGGTGGACACTAGGTCACATGACCTACGATAATGTAATATATAATTAGTTTTCATGTCTTAACAAAAATATTCTTTAGTTTAGCCGGTTACATACTCACAGATTGCACCACCTATTATTTTGGTTCATTTGAATATTTTCAGTTAATTTAAATATTTTTATTGATATTTTATTATTATTATTTATATATTTTTGGATATTCTCAGGTAATTTAAATGTAAAATAATATAATTGAACCGAACTAAACGAATCCAATTTTTTTTTTTATTATTTCCAAACAGATTTTTTAAAAGAGAAATCGAATCCAAACCGAAACTGAAAATCTATTAGATACGCTATGGATTCTATATGCAAACCGAACTACCAGAGACCCAAAAATACCAAACTCAAACCAAAAGAATACCCGAATACGTGGACCAATTCTCATCTTCCCCTCGGCGTACACAACGAGTTCCTTCAAGCAACTTTCGATTTCATCAGGACAGACATTACAATGATGGGCCATGTGGTGGCCCGGTCTCCGCTTAACCACTTCACCGATCGTATTCGGTGTCAAGGCTTGAGGGTTTCAAAAACCCTAAAAATGGAGTCGCACTCGAACTCCAAACGACCAACTTGCCCATCTTGCGCTAAACCCACTCAGCTCTGTCTCTGCAAGCGGATGCGATCTCCCTGTCTCGATAATCAGGTCAGTGTTACTATTCTACAGCACAGCCTCGAGAGGAAACACGCTCTTAACTCAGCTCGAATCGCTAGACTCGGGCTTAAGAATGTTAGTGTCACTACTGTTTGCGATGTACATCACGACGCTGAGTTCCTTATCAGGGTTATTGGATCTGGCAACATTGCCACCAGTCTTTTGGGTTCTGATTATGGGATAGACAATGATTGCTCAGAGTTTGAATCTGAGAAGAAGGTTGTGCTTGTTGATGATCATGGAAGCTTGAAAATTCCTGAAAGTTTGAAGTTTTCTCAGCATTTGTTCAGAATCTCTATGAACCAAAAAGGTGTTGTCTGCAACGTCTCACACTCTTTGATGCCTGAAACCCTCATAGGGAATCCGAGTATTGATGAAATATTGGATTCGCCTGCCGCCATGGATATCTTGGCAGGAGGGTTTGTGGTGACAAAGTTCTCGGAAGGAAAGCTAGAATTTGAGCTTGAGATTCCTCCCAGATCAGCTTTGTTGTTCCCAAGCGAAGAATCTGTGAAGATCAATGATCTAAACGTGAGAGACTTGAAGCTAACAAATCTAATTGTTCTCGATGGGACATGGTCAAAGGCGAAAAGAATGTACCTAGAGAATCCATGGTTGAAGCTGTTGCGTAGCCATGTGAAGCTGGAATTAGAAGGTACAAGTATATATGGAGAAGTTCGACGACAACCAAGAACAGGATGTTTGTCGACAATAGAGAGTATTGTACACGCAATGAAAGAGATGGGTGAAGATCCTGAAAGTTTGGATAACATGTTGGATGTTTTTGAATCCATGGTTAATGATCAAAGAAGATGTAAGGAGGAGAACTTTGGGAAAGATTGAATGAAAGACAAATGATTTTGCTGCTGTAACATGTAATATGAAAGAAGTAGATTCTTACTTGTCTAATTTTGAAGGAAAAACTGCCTAGACACCAATTGTTAGACATGTGACTATAGACTTATAAAGAATTCGTAATGGTCTAAATATACACCAACTTATATAAAACATCGTACAACATCACAATGTATAGTATTTTTGTTTAAGTCATCAAACTGTTAATGGATGATAGTTTTTCCGTGAGATTTGCTGACATGTCATTGTTGTGATGGATTTTGATACCATGTCAGACCAAGTAACATCACTGAAACTATGCGGGATGAGTTAGTTTCAACTGTAACGATTGGAAGGATGTGGTGGAAGCTGCCATATGAACTGATACGAGATAAGAAGCCATTGTGGAGAGACATTGAGCAAAAACATCTAGAGAATGAATAAAGCTTGCAAGTAGACATTTTTGTGTAAATATCTTCATAGAAAAAGAGGCAGGTGATCCATTCATTCCTAGAGATGCTGATGATGATGAAGTCGAGGAGAGTTAAGAGGATTCAGATTTTCAGATGATGAAGAAGACACTGAGCTAGATTGTCCTTACAAGATTTATTGTTCCCTTTGTCATGGGCTAATAGTTGGTTTATGCTTTATTGGAAAAACAAAACTGGTTCATGTTCAATTTTCGGTTCAATTTTATATCTAGAACTTTGGTTTAATTATTTAATTTGGGTTTTAGCCAATTAATATTGGGTCTGACCCAACCAAAAAAATGATGTGGATACTGACATGGTACCAAAGTCCAGCACAACAATACAACATAAGCAATTCTCACGAAAAAACTAACATCAGTAAACGATTTGATGATTTAGACCGAAATACTATATATTGTGATGTCGTGTGATGTTTTATATAAGTTGATGTATATTTAGACTATTATGAATTATTTGTGAGTCTAGCACTTGGTGTCTAAATAGCCGACTTTTTTAAATGTGAAAGCTGAAATCATTTTTGGCAAATTTTAGTTGAAGGTATAATTTCGGGACCAATATGTAAATCAGAAAATTACAAAGTAAAGTGTAGTAGAAGAAGCCTTCATGCTTTCAATTCGAAGGATCTTGACAGTAGGAAAAGAGCCAAAAGGTTCGTTTTTGTTGCTCTGTAATCTCCGAGCTCGATTTCTATCTACAGATTACGAAGATCCTCCATTTTCACCTCTCTCAAAACCGAAGAAGGAGAAAACTCAGCAGAATCAGTCGCCGGCGACGGTGCCAGTAACTTCCGATCTCCCTTTCGACTTTAGGTTTTCGTATTCAGAAACCAACCCGGCGATCGAACCAATTGGATTCCGTGAACCGAAACGGTTTTCTCCATTCGGGCCGGGTCGATTGGACCGGAAATGGACCGGGATATCTGCGCCTGCTTCACCGGAGAGTGACCAGAGCCAATGGAAGGAGGAGAGAGAGAAAGTTCTCGGCGAGCCTTTGACAGAGGAGGAAGTGACGGAGCTTGTTGAACGGTATCGGCATAATGATTGTTCACGCCAGATTAATCTTGGTATATTAACCTTCTTGCTCAAACTCAAGCATATGCTATAATCTGATGTGTTCCGTAATGAATTGCTGCTAGGCATTGTGATACAGCTTTAAGCTTTCTTGCTTTAACACTTTGGGTTATTGATCGCTTTGATGAAAGATGATGAAGTGTCTGTTGGATGAATATCATATTGTTCTATTGAGGTGAGGTTAAGGTAGACTGAATTAGAAAAATGGATGCTCAGTACAAGAAGATAAAGGTGACCATTATGATAATTCAACACGCCTTTACACCTCTTTAAGTTCTTATACGCTTCCTCCATTACTGTATCTACCTCCACCTCCACCTCCACCTCCACCTCATTCCTAATCATAATCTTAAATTTTCTTCGAGTATCTCTTTCCAATTTCTTCGGCTTGTACTGCATTTGCTCTGTCCTTGCTATTTGGCATCATGTATACAAGTTACATACCACACTGCCAACGCTCTCAGTCTTGTCAAACCCCTCATTTTTTTTCTGTTCCCCTAACCAAACGTTCATATTGATCTTAACTCTAGTTGAAATAATGAATCTTTTTGCTATAGCTTTAAGCTTTAACTTTAGTTTTCTCTGTAAACACTTTGGCTTATAACCATTATAAATTCAGAGGCTTAGCAATTGAAGATGATGAATTTGATGAATTGAGAACTTCTGTACGTATCCTTTGTTCAGGATTTCATTTATAAGGATGTCGAGCCTATTATACATCTTGGTGTTAATATCTCTGATAAATGACAGGCTGTATTGATTCTGTAGATTTCCCTGATCTCAGGCAAGGCAGGCAGCATGTTTAATCCTCATTTTGTGATAGTTTCATTCTTGACCCTGGAGATCTTTCATACCTCAAGTGATTGGCCTCTTCTAAAATTTTGACAATTTGTGATTTTATAGGTAAAGGTGGAGTCACTCACAATATGATAGATGACATTCATAACCATTGGAAGAAAGCCGAGGCAGTGAGGATTAAATGCTTGGGAGTGCCAACTCTTGACATGGACAACATATGTTTCCACCTTGAGGTACTGTCCGAGAGATCAAAAACAGAACTCTGTCTTTCTTCTTCTTTTCAAAAGTATTGCTGATCTTACTAATAGTTGTGTTCTTGACAGGAAAAATCTGGCGGAAAGATTGTATACAGGCACCTAAACATCCTAGTTTTGTACCGGGGTAGGAACTATGATCCGAAGAATCGTCCCATCGTACCACTCATGTTATGGAAGCCGTATCCACCGATATACCCAAGACTTGTAAAGAATGTTGCGGATGGGTTAACATTTGAAGAGACAAAAGATATGAGAAATCGTGGGCTTCATTCTCCTGCCCTTATGAAACTTAGTAAGTTTAATACATTCGTCAAAAAGTCTACCACAGATTCTTTTCTTTTTGGTTTTCCTCATTTTTGGTATTTGATTCAGCTAGGAATGGTGTGTACGTTAATGTTGTGGAAAGAGTGAGGGATGAATTTGAAAGAGAAGAGATAGTGAGACTAGACTGCACTCATGTTGGGATGAGTGACTGCAAACGAATAGGTGTGAAGCTGAAGGTATAAAACTCTAAATGGGTTTGGCTTGTCTTATCTGTTGTCAGATTGTGTAGGATTGGTCTTGATGTTGTAATAAAAATTTGCAGGATTTGGTCCCATGTGTTCCCATATTGTTCAAAGATGAGCAGATCATACTGTGGAGAGGGAAGAGGAGCTGTTAATTTTTTCTGTCAAACTATGATTCCGAACAATTGTAAACCGAAACTTCATCATGCTCGTATACAAAACTTGGTTGATTTGTACCGGTTATGAGAGAATTTGAGAATTAACAATAAATGGGCTGAGAAGAAAAGATGTAAGATTGGGCCAATGAGAAAGCCCACATTAAAATATAATGATTTGTCTTTTTGTATAAAAAGAAAGACATGTAAAGGTGTTTCAATCTCTGTGTCTCCGAGATAAATCCTTTTGGCCTTAGCGACCAAATCCCTTTTTTTAGGTTTTTTATTTTCTTCGTCATGATGCAGCAACCACCGCAAAACGCCGCCGGAGCAGGGCAGATACCATCAGACCAGCAAGCTTATCAGCAGCAGCAGTCGTGGATGGTGATGCAGCAGCAGCAGCAGCAGCAGCAACAGCCGGGTGGATGGAACCAGCAGTACGGAATTGGATCTGAGAATCCAGGATCCGGTGGCGAGATACGGTCTTTGTGGATCGGTGACTTGCAGCCGTGGATGGACGAGAACTATATCATGAGCATCTTCGCTCAGGGTGGCGAGGTAATTTCACATGCCTTCTTGAATCTTTAAGATATATGAAGAGAACATTGTCGCTCTACAGTTGTTAGTGGAAGATTGGTCCTGTCTCTAAAGTACCAAATTCGAATGAAAATTCTTTGTTATCTTGATTTCACAAGTCCTTTTTTTGTTGCTTGCTATTGCTGTTACTGAAAGAATTGGTTTTCTTACTTTGTGGTTAGGCTCAGTCCGCTAAAGTGATTCGCAATAAGCAGACGGGTCTGTCTGAGGGGTATGGGTTCATTGAGTTTGTCAACCATTCCACTGCTGAGCGGGTTTTGCAGAATTACAACGGTGCTCAAATGCCAAACACTAATCAGAACTTCAGGCTCAACTGGGCTCAGCTCGGGGCTGGAGAGAGACGCCAGCCTGAAGAGCCTGACCATACCATTTTTGTGGGAGACCTGGCTCCTGAGGTCACTGACTACATGCTCACCGAAACATTTAAGAACGTCTACCCCTCTGTCAAGGGGGCAAAAGTTGTCACTGATAGGACCACTGGACGTTCCAAGGGCTATGGCTTTGTCAGATTCGGGGATGAAACTGAGCAGATGCGTGCCATGGGAGAAATGAACGGTCAGTACTGCTCCACCAGGCCTATGCGTATTGGTCCGGCTGCCAACAAGAAGCCTCTTACAATGCAAGGTATGCTTTATATTAAAGAAACGTCTGTGTTGTGGCATGACTAGTTTTTTTTTTTTTTTTCAGCATGATAATTGATTGTCTTTTTGTGTGTTTGTATTCCTTTCTGCTATCTTTCTGATTGTTTAAGTGTGTTCTTTGGTTCAAAACAGAAAAAGAGAATCTATGTGCTCTTTTTCCCTCCAGTTCTGGCTTTTCTTCGCTTAAATGACTTTTGATATCGTAAAGCATCCAAAAACTTATAAAAGTCCAACTCATGTTGTCTAAGCAGGAGAAAAGTGGCTCTCTTTGGGGGGAGCCTGGAACTGATTTCAGCTGAAAATGATTCCACCTTATTGCGTGGCCTCATTTAGGTCAGTTGGTTATGTTTTGAGAACAAGTTAAATACAAGTGGCTTTTTTAGCCTACAGTTCTTTACTTACCAACTAGAAATTTTTTACTTTTAGCATTTTTACATTCAATTGAATTAGTTTCGTATACCATTGCTTATTACTTTCCCCTTCTATTGTTTTGACCTTTACATGCAAGTTAATACTTCATCTCTATGTAGGCTCTGCATCTAGTCTTTTCCCTTCTTTTCATTATACTTGTTTTTCTCTTTTAGTATATAGTTCTTAGCCCTTGCCAAGGCATAGTTCCCTAAGTTGACCACTAAGAGTTCAAACGTGTAAGGAATTTTGGTAGTGAAGGGGTAGTGAAGAGTTTTAGTCCAATAATCCTAGACTTGAGTCTCAACTCCTAAGTCCCCACTGGGGGTTACTATTTGATATCCTTGATCAATGATCTTTATTCAACTAACTTCAGACTCCCCTAATCATGATTTTCAAAGTGTATATTGTTCAGTTTCTCTGCTTTATTTTCTTACGAGTTTATGTGAATGATCTCTGCACACATTGTTGAAGTTAATATCTGTTGTTCTTCAGTTTAGTTTCTGTTTCCCATCATTTAGTGGTTTATAATAGAGTGTCTCAGTCTTTTCCATTTGTTAACCTATCTGTTATTTACAGTTCCGTATCAGAGCAGTCCTCAAGGAGGAAATTCTGGAGAAAGCGACCCAAATAACACAACTGTGAGTAGTTTACTCTTTTACCCCGCCAAAGTCTTTAATTGGTTTTTGTTGTTGTTTTGCTTGACTGAAAGACTGGTTCGTTCTGCTTTCAGATATTTGTTGGAGCTCTGGATGCTAGCATTACAGATGAACAGTTAAAATCAGTTTTTGGTCAATTTGGTGAACTAGTTCATGTGAAAATACCTCCAGGAAAGCGTTGTGGATTTGTTCAATATGCGAACAGGTATAATCATATCAGCCATTTGGCATGAATGCAAATCCGTTTCATTCTTTTAGTTATGCTCTTCCTTATTCTCTTTGGCATGCTTTAGGATGTCTGCAGAGCAAGCACTTTCGGTGTTGAATGGAACACAGTTGGGTGGTCAAAACATCCGCCTTTCGTGGGGACGTAGTCCTAACAAGCAGGTTTGTTTGCTAGATCTATCCCTCTCTTAATTCCTCAACTACTATACTTTTAAAACTTGATTAGTGATGTTAAGATAAATTTTAACAAAATCATAACTTGAAAACTTTATGGTCACAGTCTGATCAAACCCAATGGAATGGTGGTGGATACTATGGATACCCTCCACAGCCACAGGGGTATGAACCATATGGTTTTGCATCCCATCCTCCTCAGAATCCAAATGCATACTATGGCGGTGGTTACCCTGGCTATGGCAACTACCAGCAACAACAACAGCAGGTAAATCAATCTCTGTAATAGATAACAATCCTCGTAAATATTAGCACTACATGTGAAATGACTGCTTTTGTTATTTCTCAATGCAGTGAGATCAACACCAGCATTTCCTTGCCTTGGACAAAAAAATATGAGGCATTCAGTCTTGATAGGACTTTAGACTTGGAGCTGTTCTCTCTTATCTTTTATTATATCGCAAATGAGTTATGTGGATTTACTCTGTGTGTGTTGGTTTATGTTTGAATTTTTATTCTGGCTTTAAGCTTTGGTTCAATTGAAAATCAAAATTTCGCTACAGTATCTCTGGTCAAATTTATGGTGATGAGAATTTTATGAATATATTAAAATTTAACAATATGCAACGACTCATCAGTCTAAATGTTAGTCACTTATTCATTTGGACTTAAAACAGGCGGATACTTTTCTCATCGTAGACCAAACTAATCACAAAATTTTCCACCGATATGATAATCTGTGTTGATTTTTCCTCCCTCCTTTTCTCCAGCTTATGCACGAGAAGAGAGTGAGGTCCTTCCTGTCAAAGAGTATTGGTACTCCCACGTCCCACCCGTTTAATGGTGCCAAAAGGACCCGTTTAATGGTGCAAAAAGGATCAGTAAGGCGTTCCTATATTAGGCCTGCTCCCATGCGCGTGTAAGGTACTCCCAAAAGTCTTCGCCCGCTCCTGTGCGCGTGTAAGGGGTTCTATTGTTCTCTGGTAGGAAGAGGTCAGACAGAACTCATATAAAAAATAGCTTATTAGCCTAAGCATAAATTCTAACAATTCAAGTTTCAAAAGTACAGTTTTCAACTTTTCATTCCATCTGAAATCTCTGAAAAAATGTTTTAATACAAATTGGCTGATCAACGTAACTAGTAACGTCTATTGTTCATCAATACTCAAAAGATGGGAGTGCTGCAAATCCTTTTCCTCATTGTAGTAGACAAAACAACAGATAACAAAAATTTCCACCGACTTAATCTACATAACCATCCTCGGTGTACCAATAAATATAAGCTTTAAGATGTTCATGACTGCGTCATCAACTTGAGAGCCATTGCTTCGAGCTCAGCTATGGAGACAGCATCTGTGTCGATTTTTCCTCCCTCTTTTTCTTCATCCCCATCACCATTATCATCATTTTCAAAGTAGATCTTCTTTGCTCTTTTGCGCTTTCTTCCTGTTTCTTCTTCTGATGAGCCAGAGCCACCATGGCCTTCTTCTTCATCATCTTCTTCCTCATCCATGGCTCCTCTCTTCCTCTTAATCTTCTGTTTCATTTTCTTTTCCCTTCTCTTTTCCCTGTCTACTTTCTTGTCCTCAGGGTCGGATTTCCTCAGTTGCTCTCTCATTTTCTTATAATTATCATTCTTTAGCTCTGCAAAAATCAAAAACCAATTTGACATCCATGGTAAATCTGATTCACAGCTATTTATGGGAACAGAACAATATGAATATATATGTCGAGGTTCATGTTCCTTGACCTTCATCAAGGGCTAATTCAGTCTCTGCTGTGGCAGCTACTCTTGCTAAGGGAGCCATTGGATTGCCCTGCTCATCATACACAATTTTGGATCCACTTGGTCTGTGCGGATTAATCTTCAGTTTCTTCTTGTTCGAAACTCGAGTTCCTGGCCTGAATTCAAAAGAACTTATCCACATTAACAACGCGAAATATTGGATTGAACGAATGATAAAATAGTTAAAGGAATGTCAGAGCCATACATGGGAACTTCTCCAACGGTTGATTTTTCTCCTTCCTTGCCTTCTTCAAATGGTTTGAGAGAGAAATTCTCTTCCTCTAAATCTTCACCAAGAAGATCTTTTTTTACAACAAAAGGTGCTTCATTGTCCTGATCATTCTCAGGTTCCAGAGCTATAGACCTCGCAAAGACTCCTTTTTTCTTTGTTTGCAGTTTTGTGAAACGGATTTTAGGAGTCATTGGTAGACCAAGTGAAGCAGAAAAATTATCAATAGATAGCTGTGTCACATCAAAAATCTCTTTATCTTTTCTTTTGTGAATAGACCTCAGATATGTGATGAAGGCTCTCTGAGCAACAGCTTGAAGATCTGGATACTGGACTAACAAAGCAGCCAAGAGTCTGGAAACCTCCTGGAGCTTGTGGTTGTTTGCCTGCAAGAACAAAAAAACTCTTTTTAAACCAAATAGAAGAGCTATGTTTTCTGTAAATACTCAAAGAAAATACAAAAGACAATGATCTACCTTGATGAGTTTCACGGGTACTCTAGCCTCTTGTAATCTCTCAATCATTTTTTGTTCTGAAGGTGTCAGAAAGAGGAGCGACTTCCCTGAAGTATTGAAACGAGCTGTACGGCCAACTCGGTGAATATAGGAGGGTACATCTTCAGGACAATCCACCTATATAAGAACATCAAACTTCAGCCCAAAAAAATTATATAGTTTTGTAATTCTGGAAGAGCATTAATACCTGAACAACCCAGTCCACAGCCTTATTAAAATCAAGACCTCTAGCTAGAACATCAGTACAGAAAAGAACTGATTGTCTCTCAACGAACTGAGAGTACACTCCCATCCTTTTCTCCTGGCTCATTTTTCCATGAAGGCTCTTCAAAGGTATTCCAGGCCGGAGCTTGTTGAATGCTTCATGAACAAATTTGACCTGCCAAAATAAGTGATTGCTTCATCAATCTCAAGAGAGGAAAAATGTAGCAGAATATAATCGACCTTTGCTCAAGTTTATTATTCACAGAGGAAGATAGGTAAATATTATCTAACCTGTTTCTTGGTGGAGAGAAAAACAAGAATCCTGGAATTAAGATGGGTTTTGATGAAGCTCCATAACATGTCTAATTTCTGTTCAACTGGGACAATCATCACAGTCTGCTGTAAGCTAGTTGGAGTAGCTGTAACTGACTCTTCATGCACGCTGATGTACTCAGGATCTCTCAAACTGAGTCTTGCTAGATCTTTAACCTTTTTTGTTTGTGTTGCAGAGAAAAGCAAAGTTTGTCTGGCCTTAGGCAACTGTGATATTATGGGATCCAATTGTCCCTTGAAAGCAGAGTCAAGAACCCGATCGGCTTCATCCAAGATCAGAATCTTCAGCAAAAAGAAAATGATCATGGATTTAAAAAGGGAATAGGAGAGAAATTAAGCCGCAGACAGATAACATAACTCTACAATAACCTTATATAGAACATGAAAAGCATTCTAATGTCCATAAACCTGTACGAAACAATGAGCTGCTGCAAAAAGATTATAGAGCTAAAATTTCCCTCTACCCCATGCCCATATATATTCTGCCAAATTATTTAGCAAACATAGACATGAAACAATAAGAATGGGGTTATGAATACCTTGAGATCGGAACATTCGAAGTTGGGGGTCTCATCCATGTGCTGAAGTAGCCTACCAGGAGCACAAACCAAAATATTCAACTCATTAACTTGGTCTTTTTCAACGTCGAGTCCGTCGCGACCACCAATTAAGAGTCCAGCGCTGAATTTATGAAACTTTCCTACTTTATTGAGCACATCGAAAGTTTGAATTGCCAATTCCCTTGTAGGAGATATAATAATACATCCGACTCCAGCTTCAGGACTCCATCTCTCCCTGTGTAGCTTCTCCAGAATCTAAAATACACAAAATTCTCAGTATAGAAGACTCGATTTCACCATAATGACATGAATGTGTAAAACTCACGGGAATAACAAAAGCCAAAGTTTTGCCGGAGCCAGTTCTGGCAGCACCGAGAATATCTCTCCCACACAAAGCATGGGGTATACCAGCTCTCTGCACAGCAGTCATATCAACGTACTTGGCCTCTTTCAATCCCCTTTTCGTCTTATCCGATATAGGTAACTGATCAAACCTCCTCACTCCGGCGTAACGCGAGAATACGGCGCCGTTTTCACCGTCTTCTAGAATTCCGACCTTGGCGTCCTTGGGGAGAGGCCCGAATGATAGTGGATTGGTTCCTGAATCTGGTTTCTGAGACTCGATCCACTTGTTCAGACGGTTGATTTCTTCCACTTCGTTCTCATATTCGTTGAGACGCATCTTCTTTCGCATTCCCCTCGTAGTTTTCCCCATTTTCACAATCACCAAATTTAGGGTTTTAGGGTTTGACGGAGCCAATTAATTCAAGGGTTTAACGATGACGATGTTGAACAACTTACTCTTTTGTTTTCTCAAATAAACAAGGCCCAATAAGGATAATATTTAAAGGGCCCAATAACAACAAAGTTGTAGATCTGAAATCAAATCGCACAATCTGCCTTGGTCTTCGTTTTCGTTGCGATACATATATATACACCGCGAGATTTTTGTTATAGAAAGTGTGCTAGATTTTTCCGATAAACTCTGCGTGAAATTTTGAAAATGGCGATTTCAAAGAAATTGGAAGACGACAGCTCGCGATCTGCTTTGTTAATCACTACTATGCGCATCATCGACTCGCAGGTCCATGTGCACATCATTGATGGATCCGTTTTCTCTGGGCTGTTATACACTGTCTCCGTCGACAATGATTTCGGTACGTTTTCCTCGAAGAAATTTGGTATTTGAATTGATTCAAACCGATTTTATCTAGCTTCGATTGCAGAGATCTAAATCTTGATGCGATTGTATTGTTGGTGTGAATATTTGGGTTACAAAGTCGTAGATTGGTCAGATTGATTAGACTTGCGAATCTTTTTTGTGTGTTTGTTCTGTTCAGACATTATTTTGAAGAATGCTAAACTTACAAAGAAGGGGAGAAGTAAATCGAATGTTTCTAGTGGAAAGATTGTGGAGACACTTGTTATTCAGTTTTCCAACATTGTTCAGATTGTTTCTGAGGTTGGTCCCTTTTCTGTGATATAGGGATTCGTGTTTATGCCAACGCATGTGACTTTTCTTATGGTTCTGTTCATAGGGAGTCTCTGTCCCGGCCAACTGTGCAGGCAATACTGAGGGTGAAAATGTTGAGTCGGCCATGCCAGACTTTCCTTGTGAACCTCCTTCATGTATTGTAAATAACTCTACAAAATATGGCATTGGAAGAAGGGGCACTAATGACACAAGGTAAACTATCTTGTTGCTTTAGTTTCATACTAAAGGTTAAAGCTCAGGGTTGTGGATGCATGATGCATCATTGGTTTTGAGTAGATTTACTCCATGCCTTCGTAAAGCACCAGAGGAAAGTTGTGTTAATCTCTTTAACTCCTGAAACAGGAATTCCTCAAAAGTAAGAACCTTGACATCTAGTAAGGATCAAAAAGCAACTGGTCTTTCACCAAGTTGTGCCACAGATGTCATGAAAGAGCCAGGGAGAAGAAATGAAATTGGTGTTACACAGGTAGCTTTTGTCTTGTATTCTTTTGCTCATGTATTGTGGAATTTATGAAAGTAACTCTCCTCATTTGGTGGGAACCTATATACATAGAATCTAAACCAGCCTCCATTTGGTAGACGGTAGAATTAAGTAGTTGGTATACAGTTTCTGTAATATATAGACATTCAAGTAAATGCCTCAGCTTCTGTAATAGATAGACATTCAAGTAAATGTCTTGTACGGAGTCATTAGTTAAGATTTTGTCATGTTGTTTATTTCAGCTTTTGTAGCCTGAGTCTTTTCTTAGTTTTGGTTTCTTGATGCTTTTCCCATTTGCCTCTTTTGCAGAGCAAACATCATCCTCGCTTTCTGAACCATCAACGGTATGAATCATCTGTATTCTTGGTATATAAATGTTTCCTGTGAAATAATGTCATTTCCGTCCCAATATTGGCTATATTTATATGTAACCAAAGTTCATTTTCTGTCTCAATGTATAATTTTCCAGCTACAGTGAACTTTCTCTCTGTTCAATGCTTGCACAAGTTACTTTCAATGTTTGACACATCAAATTGTAGTGTGTTTTTACGTAACTCTGATTCTTGTATATTCTTTTGCTGACAGACAGACAGGAGCATGCGGTATGAAGCATAGTAAAGAAAATGCTGGCGTTAATCAAGAGGATAATGTTGGTCTTGGACATAGATAGTTTCATTCTGTTTTTCAAGATATGTCTGAGCAGTTACTTATGATTGTATTTAACTATTGCAGGTTGATACCCAAAGCTCAAGTTCTAGTTGTGAGTTCCATTTCTTTTCAGAGTATCTATTATTTAAATTTGTATAACTACGATAGACTCGCTTCAGCGTACTTTTGACATTATTACGTTTTCGGGCATGTGTATCCTTTCATTCATGTGGTATTAATGACAGGGGACAGCACATCTGAACGTGTAAAACCGAAAGAACAGGAGAAAATTTTGCTGGAACCCACTAGTAACGGCTTCCACATCGCTGAAGAGAGGCCTTCATCAACTGATAATTCATCATCACACAGTACAACACTTGATGAAAACCCAAAACTGAGTCAGGGTTTGGTGGCATCTACAAATAAGTTACTACCTACGCAGGCAACAGAGCCTGTAAAAAAAGACAAGGTAATTCCTTCTTAAATTTTAGCTTTGTTGTGAACTGATAAAGAATCCTTGTTTCCGACCATATAAAGCAAAAACAATCTTCGTGGATGTCTCACATCCAGAATATCTGTTAATCAAATTAGTTTGGGACACTCATTTCTTGGTTATGAGGTGTGGTACTGGTAACTCATGAATTAATCCATCGTACTTTATTTGTTACTTGTTTTAAATGTACAGGAGTTTAAGCTGAACCCTGGAGCAAAGATTTTCTCTCCATCCCGTACAAAACGACTTCCATCAGTTTCTGCTGAGACAACGCCTGTTGTTGCAAATATGAGCTATGTGCCAAGTAATACTCCCATATTACCAGTTCATGAAGCTATTCAGCCAGAAATTGGAGTCAACCCTTTCTTTCCTCATATATCTCCACCTTCCAAGTATGTTCCATACACTAATTTGGTGCCTGGAAATGCTGGCGTTGGATCTTATTTTCCCCAAAATGTATGTATTATCGACTAAAGACAAGTTAGCTTCGATTCTCTCTCTCTAAATATCATATCTTAAAGACCAGATTATAGAAGTAGTATCATCTTCAGACATGTGACAATATTCTTTAAAATGCTTCAGTTTACTTTCTAATCACTAGTTTTGTTTGTAACCATGGCTGAATCAATTCTTCAATTTGTATCCCATTTTCTCTTTAGATGGTTGGAGCTACTATTAACAGAGGACAGCCGCATAGATTCCCCGCTCAGTACCACCCTGTTCAAGCTACACCAATGGTCGTAAATCCCAATCCTCAGGTTGTATGTCATTAAGAGCACCATAAGTTTTTGTAAGAATTGAGTTGTAGTGTATTAGTTTATAAAGGCTAATTGAATTGTAAGTTGCAGGTGATGGTTGGAAGATCAGGGCAGCTTATGTATATGCAACCAATTTCTCAGGTAAGAACTCAAATGAACGTTAAATTGTGAAAACAGGCACAAATATTTGCATTAGCGTTATTTGCTCACTACTTTCTTGATAGGATTTGGTTCAAGGAGCACCACAACACTCCCATTTACCTTCTCATCCTCTCTTTGCTGCACAACAACAGTTCCAGTATCCAAAACATCAAAGTAATATCTCCTGTCTTTTAAGTATGGTTTCATGTCAAGACCAAATATTTTGTTCTCATGAAAGAAATAATCTTTTTGTGATTCAGGCTTAATTCCAGCTGGTCAACCGATGCAGCTTTATGCTCCCCAGCCGTTTGCACCCACTGGCCATCAGCCTTACGCAGTCATGCCTGCTGATATTCCGGTTATGCAACCACCTTTTCCTACAAACCGGTCCATGCCAAGTCCGGTACCAAATGGTTTCTTTGGTCCAAAGTTCCTATAGAAAATTTTGTTTTCATTTTCATTGCTTATTCTTTGCCTCCCTACTTAACTGGGCTATAAAGATTTTTGATCCATAGTAAGAATTTTTTTTAATAAAAAAATCCGTCTATGGTTTTGGATTTTGTTCTTATTGAAAGAAAAAGTAATAAATTCCTCTGACATCTTTAAGCTAGAGAGTCGTTAGATTCTGTAGTCCTATTTCTCATTACAATGAGACTGAATCAGACTTAAAAGCCCTCAAGGGTTTACAGCAACAAAGAATCTCCAGAAAATCATTGTCCTTCTGAAAAATGGGCCTCTTTCACATTCTCCTGCACGGCCTAAGACAAATCAAACATGGATCATTTATTTTCAGAGAAAAAAAGAAGAAGCAAACTTTATAAAGTATGATTAGGATTTTTTATTACCTGAAGAAGTTCTGTCATCTTGCCCTGTCCATAACTCGCCATAGGTTTGGGCATATGTACTGGGTGGACCGGGTGTATCGCCTGCAATGGCTCAATAGACAAAGCCTGCTCGTCTGACTCGACTTCAACGGATTGTCCCATTGGATTGACTTGACCTTCCCTCATCACTTGTGTCAGCAGTGTCTCAAAAGGCTTGCCGTTACTAGCTCCATTCACTTGAGACCCAGTATCAATCTGCATAGGACTATGGTGGACTGGGACCTGTGCGCTGCCATTCTGTGGATCAGGTTGGAGCATGACGGGAACCACACGTTGCTTGGGTACTGTCGGAGCAGGCTGAATTGGGACAGGAATCAACGCTCTGCTTCTAACACCATTACCACGCCTCTCACGGGATCTTGATTTGCAGCCTTCGTTGGCTGATCCCTGATGATGCATCCCTCTTCTGATCATTGGAAGATCAGGAGCCACATCGTTATCAACCGACACAAGATCGCAGCTACCAGGCTTGAACACTACACCTCTAAGCATGCTATCTGAATTCCCAACCTTGACAGAAAGCAAGAACCCAGCTTCAAATGTTGCCTCAATGACGCCAGTAATCTGTTGTCCAACCATTGCGTTGTCATCACTTTGGCGAGGCTGCTGTGTCCTGCTAAACCCTGAAGGAGGAGGACCAAGAGACTGGCCGTTGGAGTCAAGCTTCACATGCTTTCTCGGGCGGCCTGGCTTCCGTTTCGCCATGAATTGGTCACTGATATTCCGGTTGTTCTCCATTTTGCAAGCTTTGTACAATTAGAGATAATGCAGTAGGTGAGAATCATCAAATACAACACAGAGATGCGTAATCAAAACCAAAAGACAATTTCGAAATTGTAAAAATGATTCCACTGAAATCGAAAACGTCAACATATAAAACGTAAAAACCCCATTTTTGGGTTTCAAAAGGATCTTTTACAATCCGAAAAAATCTAGATAATTAAATTGTTATTAAGACACAAATTACTTATTACGCAGATAAGATCCATCGGTCCATATGTTATAATTATTTAAAAACGAACATGCAAGGCATGTATAACCTCTAAAATCGGTGAGACTCCTAATCACAAAATCAAAACCACATAGCAATTACGGGTTAGCCCTAGAATCGGAACTCACAATAACCCGAAAACAAAAAATCTCGGATTTCAAGAAAGTAATTCGAGTGAAGAGACAGAGAGTACCCATTTACCAAAAATGACAAAAAAAAAAAAAAGGAAAAGCAGAACTGTTCGATGTTAAACTTGTCCGTCAATTTCAGTGTAAGAAGAGACATAAGAAGAGGAGACAAACCTGGGGGGTAGAGAGAGAGGAGATATTTTCTTCTGGTTTTCCTCAGCTGTGTTCCTGTGGCATTTACCAAGGAGTCATAAAAGGGGAAATCAGGAATAAAGATAAAACATCTGAGACCAATATAGGGCCGATATTTTTGTGTGTTTTATTTAAGAGATTATTAATGCTTTGCTTTTTGTTTGGGCTTTGGATTATATATCTCGCTAATCCTTTTTTTATATTTTTGTTTGCTTTTGTTATGTTTCTCTCTTCTTTACCAGTTCTTTTGTTTTGTTTAGGAGGTCACGTGAAAACCACGTGTATGCATCAACCATCTTCGAATTGTAACGTATTATACTATTTCATTGTTTAATAAATACTTCTTCTTTTTTATCTTTGAAATTCATTGATGTCGAGATAGTTTACACTATGTTCCATTGGATTACAAGAGCTGATCTCTCTTTCCTAAATCTTTTAGCTAAGTAATCAGCAATTTGGTTTAGCTCCCTAGATATATGTACAAATCGAGCTAACTCCAATGGAGTGCACAAGTGCTTAATTTCCTCAATCACAAATCTTAAGATCGGGTGGATTTGGAGGTGACTTTCATCTTGGTTGATATTTGTTTGTAGTGGTTTGTAGAGGTCGCTTAATCCCCACAGAATAAATTTTTTGAGAAACCTAACTTTCTTAGCTCCATAATAGCACTTCTCAATGCTTCGGCTCCAGCTTCAAGTGGTGTGTTAGTTGGTGGAATAGAAGATGATCCCTTCATAATAGTATCTCCCTGTCTGTTCTGAAGAACCCATCCAATGCCTGCATGCTCCTCCCTAGGTGTCCATGAACCATCTGTAAAACATATGTATTGGACATCATTAAATAGAGAGATATAATAGGATGGGTCCTTTGGGGAGTTTTCCTGATGATCTGAGCACTTGAGGTTCTTGAGTTTTTGAACATTATCAGCTTCAATAGAATTTGCTTCTTCCCATAATTTTAGCTCTGAGTGCACTTTTTCCATTGTTTCAGGAATAGACCATCTTTTTCTTTTAAATATCAGATCATTCCTGGATTTCCAAATACGCCACCCTATCATGGAAACTAAGCTACTATCCAGAGATCCTACTTTCATTCTCTCTATCAAGTATTTGAGATTGTTATGTAGAGAATTAGAGAGTAGAGTGTCACCTTGAATAGTTCCTCGAGTAGTTAGTTCCCAGATCTCCCTGGAAATTTTGCATTGGAATAGTAAATGGTTTGTTGTTTCTTGCTCATCTCCACAGCTTTGACATGTTGGGTCTACATTTAATCTTCTTTTCCTGAGATTAGCTGAGACAGACAAAGCATCATATATACATTTCCACCAGAAGTGTTTTATTTTTGGATATGTATTCCACTTCCAAACTTCCTTTGAAAGAGTTTGGATTTGATTATGAATAAAGGGATCTGGGTGCAACGAATTATTATTAGCATTATGAAGTTGATGACAAAGATGGTAACCTGATTTTACTGAATATGATCCATGCTTTGAGTGAGTCCAAGTAATAACATCTCTGCCTTGTGTAGATAGAGATCTGATCCTTTGAATAAGTGGAATATCTTCTGGATCAATATAGAGCTCAAGTTTATTATGATCCCATAGATTTGTACCTGAAATCATAAGATCTTTTACTTTTAGTTGTTGGGGTGGGTAATTAGCACTGCACCTTGGTGGTCTAGGTGGGTCTGTTGGAAGCCAGTTATCAGTCCAAACCTTAATGGTCTCACCGTTTCCCACTAACCATTTTATACCATGATTTAGTTACCAATTACCTGCCAGAATACTTGTCCAGGCATGACTACTTCTCTTTTTACTGCGAGCCTGCATAAGATCTGTATTAGGAAAATATTTGGCTTTATATACTTGAGTTAAAAGAAGATTCGGATTCTGAAGCATTCTCCAGCTTTGTTAGCTAGCATTGCTATATTAAAATCCTCAAGATCCCTTATGCCCAAACCCCCATTCTTTTTTTAGTTTGTTACCTTCCTCAAAGCTATCCATGGTATTCTTTTCTTTTCCTTGTTTGCTGACCACCAGAAATTCCTCATAAATGCTACCATTTGAGAAGTTATCTTCTTTGGTAGTTGAAAACAGGATATGCTGTAGTTTGGAATTGTTGTGGCTACTGCTTTTAGTAAGACTTCCTTACCTGCAAGAGAAAGCAATTTATATACCAACTGTCTACCTTCTTCTCTATTCTTTGTTTCAAAAAAGCGAATGTATTGCTTTTGTTCCTGCCAATAAGCTCTGGTAAACCAAGGTATTTTCCAACTCCACTTACATTAGTAATCCCCGTCATGTTTCCTAAGTGTTTTTGCATATCATTATGAACACCCTTCCCAAAAGCTAGTGCAGACTTCTGATAATTAATTTTTTGCCCTGAGACTCTCTCATATTTGTCTAGTATTGATAACATATTCTGGCATTCAACTTCAGTAGCTTTACAAAACAAGAGAGAGTCATCTGCAAACAATAAATGTGATATGGATGGTCCTTGATAACTAGCTTTGAACCCATGAATGTCACCCTTATTTACCCCTTCACGTATAAGAGCTGACAAGCCTTCAATACAGAGAATATAGAGGTATGGAGAGATTGGATCACCTTGCCTTATACCTCTCTGGGGTATGATGTTTCCCACAGGACTGCCATTGATGAGAATAGAGTATGAGACTGTTGTTACGCACTTCATTATCCACGCACACCATCGATCTGCAAAACCAAGCTTGTGGAGTAAAGCATCAAGATAATTCCATTCTATACGGTCAAATGCTTTACTAATATCAAGCTTGAAAGCCATAAAGGGTGATTTGAGTTTTCTGGTGTGCAAAGAGTGGATGAGCTCATGTGCTATAAGTACATTATCTGTAATGAGTCTATTGGGGATAAAAGCGGACTGGTTGTGAGAGATTATACTATCAAGCTGAGGCTTTAATCTTTCAGCTAAGATCTTGGATATTATCTTATAGGCTACATTACAAAGACTAATGGGTCTTTAGTCTTTGGCCGATTGTGGGTTCTCTATCTTAGGTATCAGGCAAAATATGGGTTTTATTCATATGAGAATCTAGTTTGCCTTTCTGAAAGAAAGCTTGAATAAACTGAAACAAACCTTGCTTGATAGTTGGTAGATGATCTTTGAAAAAACCAACATTAAGACCATCTGGTCCAGGAGCTTTTTCTCTTCCCATCAGATTAAGAGCATGAATCATCTCTTCTTCAGTGACAGGTTTGATAAGCTTAGCATTCATTTCTTCAGTAACTCTTGGCTCCACATGGTTCAGGACTTCTTCCAACTGACAGCTAGAAGTAGATGAGAAGATATCAGTAAAATAAGAAATAATAGTACTATGTATCATATTCTCATCTAAATGTGTTCTTCCTTGATTATCTTTTATTGCTATTATTCGATTAAAGCTCCTTCTCTGTTTTGTCTTCTCATGAAAGAATCGAGTATTTTTATCTCCTAAATTAAGCCATTGGATTCTGCTTTTAGTTCTTCAATACTCTTCCTCTAGTCTATATTCCTGAACTAGCTGAGACTTAATTTGAGAAATGACAGTAATTAGGAGTATCAGAATTATACTGTGAGTGAAGATTAACTTGCAACTCCTGGATCTTGCTTTGTGAGTTAGTAGATGTTCTGGCTCTCCATTTTGACAACGTAGTTCTACATTTGTTGAGTGCCTCATGAAGTTTTTCTCCTGGAATTTTGTTACAGTGCAAGCTCCAAGTTTTCTTCACCTCCTCCGCCACTTCAGGAATAAGTCTCCATCTGTTGTCATATTTAAATAATCTTGGAGCTTTTTGTTTGGTAGACTTTGTATAGACAAGAAAAGGCCTATGATCAGATGCTCCCCAATGTAGTAATTGAACATAGGAGTTTGGAAATATATCCAGCCAGTCAGCAGTAGCTAAAGCTCTATCAATTTTGGATTTAATATTAAAATCATATCTGCGTCCTCTCCAAGTATATTTACCTCCAATTGTCTTCAATTCATGTAAGCCAGAAGTGTTGATCATCTTGTTGAAAACATGAAAGGTATAGTCAGCTTTTATCACACCACCTAGCTTCTCATCATTGCTTCTTATGTCATTAAGGTCTCCAAGAAATAGTCTGGGATACCCACCATAAAATCCTGATTGAGCAAAATAAGTTAATTTCCTCCAAAAAGTGTTTCTGATCTTTTTAACAGGGTGACCATATACATAGATGAGCAAAAAAGATTGCCCTTCCCCAGAAATAATCATATTAGTAATGTTAAGAGTGGGCTTATCCAAAAAATCAATACTAACATTATCATTCCAAAAAATGGCTAACCCCCCACTAAGACCATTTGCAGATAGAACAAAAAAATTAGAATAATAGAGGTCCTTAGCTAGATTAGATAAGTAGTTATAGCCGTTCTTAGTTTCAATCAGGAACATAATATCAAGTTTAGAAAACAACCTGATGTGTTTTAGTATTGGAATTGTCAGGTTGTTCCTGAGACCCTGACAATTCCAGTGAAAAAAGATCATGGCTGATTTGGTGGTTTTGGGGTAACCACCAAGCCCGTTTGTTGTTCCTCTCCTGTTGTTCTTTGTCTAAGTGGTGAAATCTCTTCATCTGGATGCTGACTATATGCCTTACATTTGTTTGGAGGGTTCTGAATGCTGGATGAAGATCCTACTTCATGAATAACAATTTGTGATTGAGGATCTCTGCCTTTTCTTTATCCACCCTTTTGTACTGCGGGATAATATGGAGATGGCCCACTGCTCTTTCTGGTTCTCTATCTTCATGTGTAGGCAATAAATGATCCTGGTTAAAACAGAAGCTTCTTGGTATAACTTCTTCAATAGCTACTTCCGAGTCATAATCTAGATGATTCTGCTGGTTTCCTCTTTTTTGCATTGTCACTTCTCTTTGTTCAGCACTTTGCTGCCCTTAATGTTGTCGATTAGGACATAAAGTATCCTCATGTGTAAGCAATCCACAAATGCCACAATACTTCTTGAGTTTATCATAAACCAGAGTGATGAGGATGGGCTGACCAACTTCTTCGAGCTGCATGTATCTACTAAAAGCAAGAGGTTGATTGATGTTGAGATTAAGCCGAACCCAGATAGACCTCCGCTTGGTTATCCTTAGACGGCTCAACAATCCTAATACCCTCAACTCTTCCCATATCTCTACCTATATGTTCAACAACACTTTTGTTTTTGTAATCATCCGGGATTCCAAATATCTGGACCCAAAAGGTAATGGTTTGGAGATAATCAACAAAGTACCTTCTTGTCCAACGATCCATAACTACCATCTAGTCTTTAAAGCTCCATGGTCCTCTCTCGAGAACCGATAGCAAGTGATGCTCCTCTGTAAAGAAAAACTGGATGCTCCCATTATCATTGATTTTCCCATTCACTCTATCATGGAGACCCCAGGCTCGCGGTAAGGTGTTTCACATCCCATTGAGATTCTGGTGTCTCGGGTTAAGCCCACGAACAATGAGACTCAGACGATTATTGTAATCGTTTCTCCTCCTTGTATCAAACGAGAGTTGAATTGGTTGCAGGTCTCTTCCAATACTAAGACTGAGTCTTTGCATGGATCGCCACAAATCCTTCTCCATAGCTTAGATCAGAGAGTAGATTCGAGATTCTAGTAGAGAAATAAACAGAACCGATTAGCTCGGAGCTTGAATCGCAGGAGCGAAGTGAAGAACCCTAGATCCCCTTTCGAGATGCTTCGGGAGAGCTCCATTGTTTAATAAATACAAGAGTTGATGATGAAATACAGAAATAAAATAGTATATTCTTTATGTTTTATATCAATTCTCTTCTCATTCGTGACAAAAAAAATTTATTGCCCTTTTTCAGATGGATTCATAATATTCCATACAGTAACATGAAAAAATTATGGCGAATTTGTAATAATGTAATCTATAAAATAGTAAAAAAGACGAAACGAAATGTTACCTTTGTTATATTGATCACTACAGCTTATTAGGCCTGGGCAAATTATCCGGATCCGAAATACCGAACCGAATCCGATCCGAAAAAATAGACCCGAACCCGAATCCGAACCTATAAAATACCTGAACGGGTGCTAAACTTCTATATCCGAAAAACCGAACCCGTACCCGAACCGAACCGATATCCGAACGGGTACCCGAAAATATCCAAAATAAAATTGTATACCTATAATATTAACTATATTTAAAGTTAATATAACTAATTTATCCAAAATTACAATTATAAATATGAAAAATATCAGTTGTTTTTACGTAAAAATAATTGACATATCCAAAATAACCAAAATTTACAAATTTATTAGTTATACTTATCAAAATTTAGCAAAAATTTATTCAAATTTAATATTTTTTATTTTATTTATAATTAAGATCGGGTATCCGAACCCGAACCGAACCCGACCCGAACCTATAAAATATCCGAACGGGTGCTATACCCCTTTACCGAAATACCCGAAAACCCGAAAAATCCGAACCGAACCCGAACGGGTATCCGAACGCCCACCCCTACAGCTTATCATGGACTAAACAAGTTTTTTTTTGAATAAATCCAAAAATCAGTGTAATATTTATAGGAGTTTTCTCTCTAATTTTTTTTTTGTAAACTGTATCTCGGTTTCGACGATATCAACGTCTAAGCAACTTCTTCACGATGTTGGCACCAACCTCTTCATCCTCATGTCTTTCAAGCATTTATTTTTGCTAAGTGGGTGCCTTTCTTTTTCAGATTCTTTTTCAGTTTTTGTCTTTAGGTTCTCCTTTTCACTTTTGTCTCGATTTTGTTTGGCTTTCTTTTCTAGCTATTAAAGTTGTTGTTTTTGGTTACAAGGGTTCTGTTTTGGTAAGTCTTTTTAGGATCTTTCCGTTACATGAAGAATCCTAATTGTATTGTATTTTAATATTACGGAGTCGTGGCGATATTGGAACCGAGGGTGAAGACTGAAGAGCTACGTCCACTGTTCATGCTTACCATATATATTATGGAAAAATCTTTATATATGGAAGAGAATGATAATTTGATAAACCTTCACTCCTTTAATAAGTCTGTAAGGACATTGATAAATGATGTTATGCTGATAATGGCTTGATATTGTCGATAAAGTTGTTGGAAAAGATGTTGGACCTTTATGGAATGGGCATCTAAAATCTTTCCCTTTCTTCATTTTGTTCTAAGTAATTTGTTACTGTGCATATAGTGGTTTAGTATGGTTTAGTTCAATAGAATTAGAATCTGGTTTATAACTTGTATAAATACCGGTTTACTTGTTATTAATACTTGTATATATACTGATGTACAATGTAACTTTACCGTTGAGAAATAGAAATCACTTTACCAAATCTCTTTGTTCACAGACACTAAAATGGTATCAAAGCTCTTTTTCTTCCGTTTCTGGTGAATTCACTGTGAAATTTCTCAAATCGTTGCTTGATCAACCGATTATTCGGCTCGCTTTGTTATCCTTGTTCTTCCGCACAAGCGATCGCGAGAAAAATGGCGAAGCAGGGACAAAAATTGAGAAATCAGAGTGTTCCACTTGACGATGATGAATCGGAGAGTCCGCTTCGTCGTATATCGATGATTCTTCAAGAACCCGAGGTTGTGAAGTCCGATTCGAAGCAAAATTCGAGATCGGAGGTGTGCGGTGGCTTTGGATCAAAGATATGGAGTCATATGACAATATACACAATCCGTTCTTCCTCCATAGTTCCGATCATCCAGGTTTGGTCATCGTTGCTCATAGTCTAGATGGAACAAATTATAATAATTGGTTGATTGCGATGACGATGAGTCTAAAAGCTAAAAATAAGCTGAGTTTTGTTGATGGATCGTTACCAAGACCTTCAATACATGATAATAATTTCAAGATCTGGAGTTGATGTAATAGTATGGTGAAATCGTGGATTCTTAATGTTGTGAGTAAGGAGATCTATGATAGTATTCTCTACTATCCAAATGTTGTTGAAATGTGGGAATATCTATTCACTAGGTTCAAGGTTAACAATCTACCACGCAAGTATCAACTTGAACAGTCAGTTATGAGTATCAAGCAAGGCCAAATGGATCTATCTGCTTACTTTACTAAGAAGAAGACGTTGTGGGAACAGTTGTCTAACACAAGATCTTGTGCAGTGAAGAAGTGTAACTGTGATCAGGTTAAGGAATTGCTAGAGGAAGCTGAAACCAGTCGTGTGATACAGTTCTAGATGGGGTTGAATGATAATTTCAACAATATACGTGGTCAGATACTGAATATGAAGCCAAGACCTGGTTTAGATGAGATCTACAACATTTTAGACCCAGATGAGAGTCAGAGAGTTGTTGGAGCTGCATCTAGGCCATTGCCAGTACCTGCAGCTTTCCAAGCTCAAGTGAATGTTCCAGAACAAGGTAATATCATGGCTGCACAAGGCAATTTCCAAAAACCTAAGTGTACCTACTGCTCTCGCATAGGTCACACAGTTGATAAGTGCTACAAAGCTCATGGTTTTCCACCTGGCCATCCAAAGTTTATAAAGAATGTTTCTGTGGGGAGTACAAATTTGGCTGCCACTACTCATGTTTCAGGCCTTGATGAGATGCATCCTGCGGGAATGAATGTGAATGAAAGTATGTCTAAAGATCAACTTCAACAGATGAATTCATACTTAAGTTCCAAACTCCAGCTGACAAGCGCCAATAGTACAGTCCCACAGCCAGCTATTAATGCTTAAACTTCAGCTTCGGTAGCAAGTGTCTCACAAATATCTGGTACATTTCTTTCACTCTACAACTACTCATATTATGACATGTTGACATCTTTTGTACCTCATGATACTGAGTTGTCTCTTAGAGCTTGGTTTATAAATTCAGGAGCTAGTCATCATGTCTGTCATGAAAGGGATTTGTATAATGAGTATCACCCATTAAATAGAACCTATGTCACTCTTCCTAATGGTCATACAGTAAAGATAGATGGCACTGGTCACATTCAGCTTACATATGCTCTTTCTTTGACTAATGTGCTTTATATTCATGAGTTTCGCTTTAATCTTTTGAGTGTTAGTGTTATCACTAAAGCCTTGAATACTAAAGTCAATTTTACTTCTGAATCATGTTTTATTCAGGCTCTTACTCAGGATTTGATGATTGGTCAAGGTAGTCAGGTTGCTAACTTGTATGTTCTAGATCTTGATAAGTCTCTTGTTCGTTTGTCTGCATTGAGTTTTCCAGGTACTTCTATGTGTTCTAGTTTACCTTTAGATCCTTCTGTATGGCACAAACGTTTAGGTCATCCCTCTATGACTAGAATTTATGTGCTTTCTGATATTTTACTTTACCAAAACAACAAATAAATAAAAAGGCTGATCCTTGTCATGTTTGTCATTTATCTAAACAAAAGCATTTGTCCTTTAAAGCTATGAATAATAAATGTGCAAAACCATTTGAATTGATTCACATTGACACTTGGGGACCATTCTCAGTTCCAACTGTAGATGGTTACAAGTATTTCTTAACAATTGTGGATGATTTTAGTCGTGCTACTTGAATTTATATGCTTAAACAAAAGTCTGATGTCTTAAGTGTTTTTCCTGGCTTTGTGCAAATGGTAGAAACTCAGTATCGTACTAAAGTTTGTGTTGTTAGATTTGATAATGCACAAGAATTGAAGTTTACTGAGTTTACATATCTAAAGGAATAAAAGCTTATCATTCTTGTCCTGGAACACCTGAACAAAAATCTGTGGTTGAAAGAAAATATCAACATTTGTTGAATGCGGCTAGGACTCTTATGTTCCAGTCTGGTGTATCTTTAGAGTTTTGGGGAGATTGTTTGTTGACTGCAGCCTTTTAAATTAATAGATTTCCCTCTCCAGTCTTAGATAATAAGTCTCCATATGAGAAGTTAACCTCTAAGATTCCAGATTACCAGTCTCTTCGAACCTTTGGTTGCCTATGTTACAGTTCAACGTCTCCCAAGTCTAGAACTAAGTTTGATCCTAGAGCTAGATCATGTGTTTTCTTACGTTATCCCGCTCGATACAAGGGATACAAGCTACTAGACATAGAGACACACTCAGTATCAATTTCTAGACATGTCATTTTCTATGAAGATATTTTTCCTTTTGCATCTTCCACCATCTCGGATGTTGCAAAGCCTTCTTTCCTCATGTTCATTCTCCTGCTTTAAACACTGATGATCATTTGCCTCTTGTGCAATCATCGTCTGATGCTCATCCTCAATCTGATGAGACATCTTCCATGGTTCCCTCTGAACTTAAACCACACAGGCAGAGAAAACTGCCTTTCCATTTGCAGGATTTCCATTGTTATAATAATACTCCTACTACTAAAACTAGCCCATATCCACTTACAAACTATGTTTCTTATTCATACTTATCTGAGCCTTTCAGTGCTTTCATTAATATTGTCACAAATTCATATATACCACAAAGATATTGTGAAGCTAAGCTGGACAAGGATTGGAATGACGCTTGCAGGAAGGAGATTGGTGCTTTTATAAGAACATGAACTAGGAGTATATGTATTTTACCACCTGGAAAGGTTGCAGTGGGATGTAAATGGGTGTTTACACTCAAATTGCATGCGGATGGGAGTTTAGAGAGATATAAGGCGTGGTTAGTTGCTAAGGGGTATACACAACAGGAGGGGATTGATTTTATTGATACCTATTCACCGGTTGCTAAGATGGCTACTGTGAAGCTACTTCTTTCTCTTGCACCAAAGCTGAAATGGTCTCTTCATCAACTAGACATTTCCTATGCTTTTTTTAATGGTGACCTTGAGGAAGAAATTTACATGAAGTTGCCTCCTGGATATTCTGAGCTCACGGGTGAGTTTGTTCCTCCAAATGCTGTCTGTAGACTTCGTAATCGATTTATGGTCTCAAACAGGCATCTCGTCAATGGTTTCTCAAGTTCTCTCAGACTTTGCTTTCTCTTGGCTTTGAAAAATATCATGGAGGTCATACATTGTTTCTCAAAGCAGTGGATGATGTTTACCTGGCAGTGGTAGTTTATGTAGATGATATTATGATAGCCAGTACTAATGATGCAGCTGTGGTGATTCTGAAAGAACAGTTGGGTTTTATCTTCCAATTGAGAGATCTTGGAGCTCCCAAGTTCTTCTTAGGTATTGAAATTGCTAGATCAAACACTGGCATTTCCTTAACTCAACGTAAGTATGTTTTGGATTTGCTGGCTTCTACTGGATTTTCTGATTGCAAGCCTTCAACTATTTCTATGGAACCAAATCAGAAGCTTACTGTTGGTGGAGGTGTTCCACTTGTGGACATTAAGCAGTATAAGCGTATTATTGGGAAACTTCAGTATCTGACCATCACAAGGCCATATATCACGTTTGTTGTTTCCAAGCTTTCTCAATATACTGCTGTTCCTACAGATGTTCACCTCACTGCAGTTCATAAGGTGTTGCGTTATCTAAAGGGTACAATTGGTCAGGGTCTCTTTTATGGTTCTGAGATGAACTTTAATCTTCGAGGATTCTCTAATGCTGATGGAAGTACTTGTCCAGAGACTAGGCGTTGTGTTTCTGGTTATACCATGTTTGTTGGTGATTCACTGGTGTCATGGCGATCTAAGAAGCAAGACTCAATTTCATCTAGTACCGCAGAGGTAGAGTATAGGGCCATGGCTCTTGCTACAAAGGAAATTATTTGGTTGAGTAATCTTCTTACAACACTTCACATTCCCTTCTCTCCTCCTGCTTATCTATATGGTGACAACATTGCTGCGTTGGGCATTGCTAACAATTTTGTTTTCAATGAACGCACAAAGCATATTAAGCAAGATTGTCATTGTGTTCGTGAGACTGTTGATCGAGATGTCCTTAAATGTATGTATGTTCGCACAAGACAACAACTCGCAGATGTGCTTACTAAAGCACTTCATCCCACACCATTCCGTGAGATCATTAGCAAGATGGGAGTACATAATATTTATGCACCATCATCTTGAGAAGGGGTATTAGTGTGCATATACTGGTTTAGTATGGTTTAGTTCAATAGAATTAGAATTTGGTTTATAACTTGTATAGATACCGTGTGTGGGTAAAATCACACAATCACTATTTGTTCGAGGTTATTAAACGAGGGACTCGACACAAAGAGTGGACACAAACAGAAAGAACTAGCAAAGGGGGACTTTGTATTGATTGAAAGTGAAAAGGTTCTTTCTTAGCGTAAGCTTTTAGGGTTTGCTTGGCCCGAAAGAGATGATCTACAAAGTTTAACCTAGCGAAGTATTTATATACGACTATGCCGACTTATTCCTAGGTTAAATCTTCCTAAATCTTCTCGTGTTTATCTTCACCTTTCCATTTTTCCCAACGTCGGCCTCGCCGTTATCTCGTGATTGGGCCTCAGCCTTACAGATGTCGGCCTCGCCTTCATCTCGTGATCGGGCCTCGGCCTTACCATTGTATGGGCCTGAATGACTTCCTAGTGACTTCGACTTCGACTTCGAGCGACGTCCTCGCCTTCACTCCTAAAAGACATCCTCGCCTTCACTCCAGCATGAGAACTTCGCCATTTCGATTGAATAGTAACGGCGAGGTCGTTTAATCAATGACCTCGCCTTTACGACTGTTTATGACCGCGAGGTCTTGGTCGTGTTCTCCGTTGACTTCGCAGTTTGACCTTGTGGGGATATTTGACCCCCACAGTTAGCCCCCCCATGTCTCAGTGCGAGGTGCTCGGCACTGGGACTACGCTGCGTTGCAGGAAGGGCAAACTGTCTGATAACAAGTACGAGATGCTTCGAACGGCGAAGTGACGGAGCTGTTGTGCAATAACAGCGAGGTGACAATAAGGGGAGAAAAGCGAAGAGCCGTTCGCAAAGGCGAAGAGCCTGGTGAAGGTTTATAGACGAAGAACCGAATGTGGTTCCCATCATCTCCCCCGAAGCTGCGGAGGGCGAGGCTGTTACAAGCGGACCGGTGATTGCTCCCGGGGAAGGTGTCCTCGCGCTTCCCAGGCCATCTGCTTCGGATCTGGTGAAACATGGTCTGGATTCGGCGAAGAGGAAGCGCGCCGAGGAGGAAAAGGAGAAAGACGCGGACGCGGAGGAGGCGAAGAAGAACAAACGTGCTCCCAAGAAAGACAAGTCGAAGCCCGACGTCCCTCCTTTCCAGCCAACCCCTGCTGGGATATCAGAAGACAAGTACGCGGCCGCCGCTGCTGTCTTCTCCCAAGTAACGTTTCCGGGTACCGAAGTGCCGCCGTTACCGGAGATGATGAACCAAAAGGGGTTCGGATGAGTTGCGTATCAGAGTCTCCAGGTAATCTTTAAGATGCTGATTATTAGATTATCCGCGAAGATTTATCTGTGCTGACACGGTTGTGTAGTGTAATGCCGAGGTGGTCCGGACGTGCCTTAGCTATGAGAATGCGGTGAAGACTCTAAACAAGCAAGTGGGCATTCTGAAGTCTCGGCTGTCGGAGAAGTCGAAGAAACACGAAGAGACATTATCCGCAGCTGTCGTTCGTGCGAAGGAGCTGGAGGAGGAAAATCGGGTCCTGAAGGCTGGTCAAGAAGCACAGGAGAAGAAGATCGAAGAACTCAAGGGCGAGGTAGAGACGGCTGCCATGAAGGCGAGGACCAAGATTAAGGCCGAGGTCGCTGCCACGGTGCTGGAGACGAAAGAGAAAATAGTGGAGTTCAAGAGGACTCTGCTGCCCGACTTCGTCTACGATAGGCAGATTGAGAACAATCTGACCTTCCTCGACGAGATGGAATCCGAGGGAGCCAACAAGACCTTGGCTGATTTCAAGGCAGAACTGCTCGAGCATGCACCGAAGTACAAAGCCGCGGGGCCTGCGTTTTACAAGGGCTTCAACTCCTTGCTTGATGGGCTCGAGCTATCGCTGGAAGGACCAAGCGCCGAGGAATAGACCGTTGTGGTTATGTTTTGAAAGGTTGTATTTGTGTTCCTTGTGCTTTTGTGTTTTTTGAAACGAGCCTTCGCTAAGAGCGAATACATTG
>OVAP01000307.1:10413-40574 GCA_900406295.1 Aurinia saxatilis | reverse complement strand
AATAGTAGTTTTACCTAAAATATGTGTTATTCTAGTTTTTTTCCCTAATAATAATTAAAAATTACCTGGTGGACGACTAGGATTAGCGTTTTTAATTATTTTCTTACAAATTCCACACCATGTTTCTCGTATTGACACACTAATCATTTATGTATACGCGTCATGTGGCAGCTGTAAGTGTTCGCTACCTTGCCCAAAAATCGTCTCCTTTTTCCCGACAAGTGATATATGTTTGATTGTCATGTCGGGGTTATCGCAGAGATCTCGAAGCACGACCTCGGTCCTGGATTTGAAATGCGCAAAGTCAAATTTACCTCTCAAGGTATACGCCGTGCTCTCACCGTCTACAAAGACGTGGAAGTCATTCTCTCTAGACTCTTTGCTCATAAATAGGATCTTCACTTTCTGTTACTTATTCAGTTTCAAATATTGTAGTTTAATTATTATTATTTTAAATATCAAAATATAAATAATATAATTTAAATAATTTAATCTGTTTTTCAAAAATCATCATTCCGTCGCAAATTCGTAGCAAGCAATTTGTAGCAAATTCGTAGCAAGTAGTCGTAGCAAATACGTAGCAAGTATTCTGTAGCACATCCGTAGCAAGAATCCGTAGCAAATTCGTAGCAAATATCTGTACCAAATTCGTAGCAAGTATTCCGTAGTAAATTCGTAGCAAATTTGCGACATATTTGCGATGACTTTTCATTTGCGACGCGTTATATGCGACAATTTGAATTTCGTCGCAAATTCGTAGCAAGTGGTCATTTGCTACGGATTTCTGACGAAATCCGCCTTAGCAAATGACCAGTTTTCTTGTAGTGAATATGTTGGAGATAATAACAAAAGATACTAAATCTTCAGAAGACGCGTTTTAGATATTGGTCGATCGATTATAATAATATTGATCAATCGACCGGAGCAGAATAGACACAAATATTTGGATTCCTATCAAAATCCTCTTCCTGATTTATCTCAGCCAACTGCACGACCTTCTCCCCTATAAATACAGACGACTAAAGCCAGAGAAAAACACACCACTTCACAAAGTTTCCAAGCATCCAGGCTTAAAAGTTTATAGCTTCTTTTCATTGTTCTTTTCTTTTATTCTGCTTTGATCATTGCTTTCAAGGACGAAGTTTGTAATCTCTGCACTCCAGAGAAGCTATTTTGAACCCTCTTGATTTATATAATAGCAATTTTCATTGTCATTATGTTTGTCTTTAACATGATTGAGTAGTTTTTTAGTTAGGAATAGGGCTTTGCTAGGAGGAATCATGGTTAGATAGATAGACAATAGGGCTGTGTAATGACTAGTTAATAAGCTTACTTTCATATCAGATCTTAAGTTGCTAGATTCCAAGCTGGGGAACTCCTGCACACCTGAGTGCTATAATAAGAAGGTCGAATGGATGTAATGAATATAGGGAGACAGGAGGAGCTTACGATCGATCGATTGTAACAGAGCTTATTGAGCAACAGAAGATCCGGTAAATCTACACATTGGAATGATCGACTAGGCTCCAGATGAGAAGGGTCTTAACTACTCGTCTAATGAAGCAGCTTCAGAACTGGAAGACACTCCGGCTTTGCCTAAATAAGCCAAAATTTTGCTCAAGCCTAACTTTTTTCATATCTTCGAAAAGCAAGTGAGGAGGATCCCTCCAAATTTCTCCTTTGAAGAAGCTTAAGAAGTTTATCCATTGCAGGACTTCTTATGTCCATTCTTAGGACCATCAAGATATGCGAGGGCGCTCTTTCACAAGATACGGAGAGGCACTATTCCTCGCATGGAGATGCTTGAGAAGAGAGATGACCAGCGGAAATTCACTATCCCAATCTCAATCGAAGGACAGACTTTCAACAATACCATGTGCGATTCGGGAGCTTGCATGAGTTTCATGTCAAGAGTTGATGCTGATAAGTTAAGTATCTATTTCATTCATAAATTTTCACAAGCAATAGCTCTAGCAGATACCACTCTTGGTGACATTATAAGAATCACCTACAATATTATTGTGCAAGTAGGTAGTGCCTTTATTCCTACTGATTTCCTCATCATGAACACTGACCCGAAGGTTGAAGCAACAATGCTACTTGCTAGACCATTCTTGTGTTCCGTAGGTGCAGTGATCAATATGGAAAATGGAAGTGTGTGCCTAACGCTTGTTGATGATACAATTCATTACCCGGTGAATGTTAAGTATTGGCGCTCCCACCAAAGAGGAGAAAGTTGTTCCAAGAAGATCCAAGACCCGAGAAAAGGCCAAAGTTGAGTGGCGAGGAACCACAACCTTCCAACCACCCACTGGAGGACTAAAAACCTCCATCCATGTCGAGCTAACTGACTTTAAACAAAAGCGCTGAGTAAGAGGCAACCCACTGGTACGTCTTAGATTAGGTTTTCTCTTAATGTTTTTGTTCGTGTCTCGGGATATAGGATTCAAAGATTCAACCACGAGGATGCAGAATCGATCGACTGCCTCTGCACCATTCGATCGTTCGCATGCAGTTCATAAGCTTCATTTCACTATTTCAATGGAAAGCCAAAGGTCACTGATTCGAATCAACTGGTGATCTAGGATAATGGTGTGCGCTTCAACACTAATCGAGAGAGAGTAAAAAAATCGGAGAATCACACTTTGATTATATCGATGGAGATTCAGAATGGTGAACACTTCCACAATTCAACACGACAGATGATGATATACTGATGTCGTCAGGTACAAATCTTCTCATATTCCCTGTAGAGTCCTTTCATTTCCAATAATAAAAAGAAGGTCATTCGATCCATTCGAAGAGGACGAGGTAAAATCCATTTTCCATTTCTATTTCAATCCATTTCAATCCATTTCAATTCATTTTTCTCTCACAACTTGTCAACATCGAGGATGATGTTATTTAAGTATGGGGGGTATTCGTCGTTATCTAATTCATTTGTTTCTTTTGACGCACTTTTTGCACCCATTTTAAAAATTTTTATCGAGTCAAAAGTGTTTTACTAAGTTAACCCAGTACTGGAATAAGGACCTTGCTCACAGCTGGATTTTGTAGCCTAGTGACAATCTTTACAAGACTACCCCGAGGCACTTGTTTCAGAAACTCCATACTCAAGCTTCCCCAGCATATCTCAGTTTCCATTTACTTTAATAAATCTGATTTTGATTCTATCTTATTTGAACCTAAACCATACGATAAATCTTTCTTGCTGGAGGTGTTAGAGTAGGAAAACTAAATACATTTAGGACTTCTTATCCACTTTATCACTCTCTTGCTGATCCTGAATGGCCAACTAACTTTTGGTTGGTACCACACCCATAAACCTAACCTCTTTTCAAGCCTCATGCAGTCTCTTTTCTTTTCTTGTCTTATATCCAATATTTGTAAAACGGCCGGAGAGATGAGACCAACGCAGTTTTTCAATCACTCGTGAAGACTAGCGAAAGCATGCTACGATCTTAAGATACGCGTGTTCAAAGAGAAGGTTTCAAGACTGATTTCCCTGGTAAAACTTCATAAAAAGTAAGGTAAAATTTGTGTCTTGCTGTATATGGTAAAAGCTTATGAAAAAAAAAATCAAAGCGTTATGATCCATACTTGTTAAGCAAAAAGGCCAGGGAAATCAGGGATCAAAGATGGAGAAAGGTGAAAAACATTTAAAGGAGTCTGAGGATGTTCGAGAAGACTTTAGATTCCCTTAAAAGAACCTAAGTCTGGGGGAGAAACGAGTTGAGCTAAGAAGAGAGTGATTGGGGAGCTGTGCCATCAAGCGGTCCAATCTCTCTTGCTTTTTTGCAAACATATCGCATTTCTCTTAAGTACGGTAACCCCTAAACACATTAGCCACACCTCTAAATATTAGCCTCCTCACATTACAAACCTAGCCTGTTTTATCTAGCTGATACTCTCCGGTAAGAAAGCACATGCAATAATTAATGAATATAGAGAGTTAGATTTTGGTGCAGTTAGGGTATTTGTAGGTTAAGATTTTGTTGGACCAGTTGGGAGAGTTGTGATGGGAGTATGAGATGAGAGCTTTTGGTAAGATTTTCAAGATGACCATCACAAAGTTGCAGCCTCTAAGTTGTGGTACAAATAAGCGAGTTCCTACATTTTCAAACTTTTTTTTCCTTTCTTGGCATATTGTTTGTTCGAGGACGAACAAAGCTAAGTCTGGGGGATTTGATAGGTCTGATATTTTGCCACTTTCCGAAATAGATTTTTGGTGCTTTTCATGAAGAAACTATTTGATTTCAAACATAAACCACTGGATTTCACATTTCTTTGTTTGCAAAGTGTTTTCGTGAAAATAATTAATTTTATGTCACAAATGAGCATTTTCTATCAACTTCAACAAATCAACATCAAAAGTCTATGCCCATATGAAGGAGATGTTTTTTTTGGATTGAAGTGAGGAGTTAAGACAATCAAGCCATGTGAGTTAGCTGTCACATGGGCTTTGAATCAAGCCATTTACCCTCAGGAATAAGAAGTTAAGCTCAAATCATTGAAGATGAATCTAGAATCCCGTATAAGATGAAGGCCCAATCGACCAGAGGAGAGGCCAACCGATCGATCAAAGCCCAATAATCCAAGGAAGCTTTGAGAGCAAATTCAGATAAGGACCGTTGCATTCGGGAATATATCAGAATATGTTGGAGATAATCACAGAAGATATTGAATCTTCAGAAGACGCATTTTGGATATTGGTCGATCGATTATAATAATATTGATCGATCGACCGCAGCAGGATAAACACAAATATTTGGATTCCTATCCAAATCATCTTCCTAATTTATCTCGGCCAACTTCTCGACCTTCTCCCCTATAAATACAGACGAATGAAGTCAGAGAAAAACACACCACTTCACAAAGTTTCCACGCATCCAGGCTTAAAAGTTTATAGTTTCTTTTCATTGTTCTTTTCTTTTATTCTGCTTTGATCATTGCTTTCAAGAACGAAGTTTGTAATCTTTGCACTCCAGATAAGCTATTATGAATCCTCTTGATTTGTATAATAGCAATTTTCATTGTCATTATGTTTGTCTTTAGCATGATTGAATAGTTTTATAGTTTTATAGTTAGGGATACGGCTTTTTTAGAAGGAATCATAGATAGATAGGCAATATGGTTGTCTAATGACTATTTAATAAGCTTACTTTCATATCAGATCTTAATTCAATCATAGGATAAACCTGCTACTAATACACCACTTTGAGTAAGATATCCATAATTGATAATGAAAGTTTTACTATTTATAGTTTAGTAGAATTTGATTTCCTGAACTTAATGCCTAGATTGATTGGTTGATCAGCCCATAGATTCTCTTTCTGAAAAGATATATGTTAGAGTTAACTCATATATCAATCGAACTAGACTGGCTAAACCTGACCATAAGGATAGTCATTTAATAGTGATTTCAACTGTATAGCTTTAACTAGGATATTTACACTAGCCACTACCCTGAATAATTAAAACTGTGATCCTCTGATGCATTATCTGACTTTCTCTGATGCATTATCTGACTTCTTGACGCCTTTAGTATTTGATTAATCTCACATTTTATTTTGTTTTAGCATTTTCATGCATCAATCGATCGAACACATTATCTGCAATCGACCGAAAAACGCATCAATCGATCGAACGCATTATATGCAATCGACCGGAAAACGCACCAATCGATTGATCAGTTCACACTATCGATCGACCAAAAATCAAAACCATCTCTTATTTGCTTCTTAACTCGAGTGAACTTGGACGTGCTACTGCGTACACTCTGCTCTCTGTGGATATGATTGCTAAGTACTACTGCGAGACATGTGCNTATCTCCTCTCTCTCTCTCTCTCTCTCTCTCTCTCTCTCTCTCTCTCTCTCTCTCTCTCTCTCTCTCTCTCTCTCTCTGAAAATCTCTAATTATTTTTATAATCTTAAAAAATCTTATTTTTCAAATCTTTGTAAACTTATTTTAAATAAATCAATAAAATTACGAAATTTTAATCATCTTTCAATCTTCAATAATTTTATAAATTATTTTTTATATTAAACAAAGTCATTGTATTTTTTATGTACAAATTCAATCAAGAATTTTATAAAATTTTTCCTTTGTCTCTCGACGAAAAGAAAACCTTCGTTAAACATATCGGAGAAATAGAAATGATCTCGAAGAATGTCGGCTAAATAGAAATTGTCCGAGAATTTATTGACAAGAAAATGAAAGGCGGCCCAAGACGAAAAAGAAAAGCCCTAGTCTCAAGGCCGTTTAGTTATGTGTATAAATAGAATTTAGGATCCTAGGTCATTACTCATCTTTTAATTCTCGTATCTCTTGATCTCTGCAACTTTTATATTCGATATATTTATCAATAATTAAAATGCCTACTGTTCTTGTCTTTCTTTTACTTTCGAGCAATTTAAAACAACCCTCAAAGAAAAGATCCCCCTACTCGGACTTCACTCCACAATCCATGATATCCATCATTATTGTCTGTACTTTGAGGCTTGTGTGTACAAAAATTCACACAACCAAAACTTGTTACGAAACTTTTAGGGATCGTCGACTTTCTGTGTATGAATCCCTCGAAACCGAAAAGAAAGACAAGAACAAAGGAGAAGAAAAAGACAAAGGATTGAAAGCTAGGGTTTTAATTGATAGTATGCATAGATCCCTTGAAGCAGCCAAGTTTAGGGTGCAAGAGATCCAAAAAGTTGAAAGATACATTAGGAGCTATGACTAGCAGACTATTTATACTCTTAGCTAAACCGTCATACGACCATGGGCTTTTCCTTCTCGTTTCTGGCTGCCATTCCTTTCTCTGTCGACAAAATCTCGGATAGTATCCTTTTCTCCGATATGCTTCAGTACGCCTTCTGATTCTCCAATATTCTTTGAGATAACTTCCATTCTTATGACAAGCTCTTAGAAGACTTCCTTTTGTCTTGATACAAAGGAAAACTTCCATTTCCGTAAGATTGTGTCCTAACCTTCTAGTATGTCGGTTTACGAAAGGCTTTGCTTGGTCCAAAATGCGGTGGTCGGCCCGTTAAGAAAGTGTTGGGCTGTTTAGCTTGTCAAGAGTGTTGTTAGACTCGTAAGTTGTATGTGTTCGGATGGTTACCTCGTAAAAAAACCTTAGAAAGGAAAACCACTAGGGAGAAAACCTTACTAAGGGAAAAAGAGTGTAACCATGTTGATCTTTGTCGATCGTATGATGAAATGTTAATCATGGATCCTTAGTTCTCGATGGAACTTAGTTGTTTGCTTTGCTAGGATCCACAGGAAGGGATGGTATACATCTTAAGTTATTTTAACTTGTCATGATCACGGGAATGTGTTGAGATAGTGTTAGGCAACCCATGAGTGTTCCACGGGTCGCGGAATGACCTCGGAAGAATGAAATGCGACTCGTGTGTGTTCCACAGGTCGCGAAATGATCTCGACGAGACGAACCGTGACCCGTGAACGTTCCATGGGTCTCTGAACTTCTCGAAAGCGATGAAGCGCGACCCGTGAACGTTCACGGGTTGCGGATTATGTCGAGACACGATGAAACGCGACCCGTGCACGTCCACGGGTTGCGGAATTAACCTTCGTGATGGGGCGCGACCCGTGGCTCGTGCACGGGTCACGGAATGACTTTCCGACTTGAAACGCAACACATGATTCGTCCACGGGGTCACGCCTTGCTTGGGTAGCACGAAGTGCGACCCGTGGCTTGTGCACGGGTCGCGGTTCATGCTCGAACGTGACGAGTCGCGACCCATGACTTGTCTATGGGTCGTGGACTGCTTTTGATATGTTGTTTGATCGAGAATTGGCTGCATTGTTACATGTTCGTATGATCGAAAGATCAAGTCTTCTTGAGAAATGACTTCTCGATAGCTTAATTCCATGTTCATATGGTCGAAGGAACATGTCTCGGAAGAAATTGAGTTCTCGGAAGGTTTTAGCTTGCGATAGGCGACCCGTGAAGCTTCACGGGTTTCGGATCAAGCCTCTCATTGCGAGAGGTGACCCGTAGAGACGTTTTCGGTCTCCCGAAAACAGTTTCGGCCTCCAAAAACTATTTCATATGAAATCGAAGCCTTTTTTGTCCGATTTCATGTGTGGATGACCAAGCTATTTAAAGACTAAGTCTTCAATAGTTATTGTAAAGGACATCGGCTACGATTACTCGATGGTCATGAGCAATTCATCCTTGTAATGTCTTAGCATTTGGATTGATACTTGGTTGTATTCGATTCTTGTGTTTTGCGGAGAACACTTAACCATTCTATGCTATCAATATGCGGGGGTGGAATCCAACCCCCACAATTAGCCCCCCAACTCTTCATAACTTGTTTAGCTATGGAGAGTTTTGCGTGTAGTTTTAAGATTAATGCATGGTCTTTAGTTGTAAGCCGTAGGAGGCATCGATTGTAGTTTATCGGAGAGGAGAATGTCATCTTGCGGGTTATGATCCCGAATATTGCCGTAACATTTTTGTTTCCGAAAACGAAAAATTGTTTAGTGACGTTGACATTTTGTTCAGGACAACTATTGTAGTTTCCCTCCAGAGTCGTGTATTAATATGAATGCTTCCTCATCCTTGCTCACAAGGTGCATTGTTGAAGTTTTTCCAGAAGTTCACAGAAGTTGTCAGTTAACTCTTTGTTCTCTCTCTTGTTCTTCGTTGATGTGACTTGATAGATTTAGGTTTTGAACCTTGTTCTTGGTAGAGAATCATAGTTTTGGATAGTTTACCAAAAAACTTAGATGTTTTTACCGTTAGATCTTCAGGTATTCAGGAGTTTTGTTATTGATTGTTATAATACTATAAAAATCAGAAATCACTATTCACCATTCCTAGTCTTCTTCCCCATTTTTTCAACTAACTCTCATTCACTACCACCCATTTTTTCACCATTGCTGTTAAGAAATTTCTTCATTCTCACAAATCTCCCTCTCTCTCACACTTAGATAAATAAAATTGAAGTATGGAAGATGAAGGTTTTGATTTGTACATCGGAGATTGGCTTGCGATGAAGAAGAGAAATAAGATTGTCGAGAATCGAAGACGGAGAGAAAGAGGAGAGGTCGGGGTTGCGCCTCTCCCTCTCTTGTTGGTTCTGCGACCCGTGAAGCATCGGTGGGCCGCGCTTCGAGTGGAGGCTCTCTTCCCGCGACCCGTGTTCCCCGCTTGGGTCGCATCTCGAATGCGCTTGGTTGTTCCGCTGGCTGTGAGGCTCGAGCGGGTCGCGTCTCACGCGGTCATGTTGCTTCCGCGACCCATGACCGCACCAAGTGCCCCGCTTCACGCGATCTTGGCTCTTCTGCAACCCGTGAATGTGTTGCGAGTCGCGCTTCACTCCTCCTCACGGCTCACGACTTCCGTGAGCCATGAAATGAGGCTCGACGATGTCATGAACAAGTCCATCTATGAAGATCATGAACCAATGAACGGTTTTGTTATATGGAGTTGTGATGGTAGTAGGTACTTTGTTCCATATAGTGATGATTCTTCTTCCTCTTAATCGTCTAACTCCGATAGTAGTCTTGATAGGAGTAGTAACGATAGTATAGGTAAGAATGGTGCCAATAAGGATGGAGCTTGTTGTAGTGGGAACGTTGATGGTGATGATAATGGTAGCTGAAGTAATGTCGCTAGTAGTAGTGGTAGCGAACATAGTTCTAACGAAGGTAGCTACGGTAGCGGTATCGGAAACGCTCATGGAGACCCATCGAAAGTTAATAATAAGAAAGCGGTAAGTCTTGATGATGCTCCGATCATTGATATCAAGCAAGAGCTTGAAGATCTTCGAGTCTTCAACGATACTTTTGATGCCGCTAAAGCTTTGGTATTGCAAGAACGTGCTTTCCTTAACAGAGAAGCGACACGGCCAAGGGTTAAGAGAATCAAACCGGATCCGCTCGGATCGAGTTTGTCGACCAAAAACTTGATAGCCAAGCTTAGGGAAGTGTTCTTGATTCCCGAAGATATTGATATAGTTATCCCGTCGTCATCCGGTCATCTTGACAATGCTCCGGAAGGATAATTTTGCTTGCTTGAGAGTTTCTTCTATGAGGAATTCCTTTGGTTGCCGATCCCGGAAATGTTTGTAAAATTCTTGAAGAGGTATAAGTTTTACTTTCCCCAACTTACTCCGAACGGGATTCTTCACTTGGTAGGAATCATAGTACGTAGTATCGAATGTGGTTTTGATATTGAAGTAGGATTCCTCTCCAAAGTATTAGAAGTTCGCAAACCCGATCGGAACAAGAACGTATATGCTATTGCCAGTAAGCACAGAAAGAGAGTCATCTGAGGTCTTCAGAGACAAATTCACCATTGGGAAGAAAAATTCTTCTACGTGAAGAAAGATCACAATTCAGTCGAGAGTGATCGTCTTGGTGGAATTAGGTCTTGGTGGAGACATATAGGTAGCTTTATCGATAAATGTTCTTCTCTTGATTGTTTATCTTCATTTGTTTCCCTTGGAAGTTTTCTAACTCTTTGTTGTTTCGTGTATGTGCAGATCATCCGATCCTCCTTCGTGCTACCAAAGATTTTCCGTAAACGTTTGCGGCCGTGGTGGAGCATTCAACTCATTGGACAAAGACCTTCACCTTGAAACGTGTCGAGAACGCTCGTTTTCGGAGAGACGGTTTTGATTCACCGCAACGCTCGAAGGATACCATGGATATTGTGAGATTGAGGATGACGGTGATGGAGAGTCTCAAACAAGAGAGAAATGCTAGCAGTTAGGAGGTTCAGTTTCCCGCGCCCGTGGTCGGAAACGAGGGTACAGCCTTGCGTTTGGAGGAGGCTTCCCGACCAGATGGTGTTGTGGCTTCGGAGGCTGTCACAGACGTTGCTCCAAAAGTATCCAAGGACAAAGGCATTTCCAAGGATGCATCGAAATTGAGCATGGCGAAGTCCGTTGCGAGGCCTGCTAAGGATCAAGGAACTTCAAAGGCTGCTCCTCGCAAGAGATCGAGGAAGGATGCTGCTTCCTCGGACGCTGTGGAGGATGTTATGCTTCCGAGTGTGACTGAGGATGGGGTGATGACGCTCTTTTCTCGCATAGTTCTCGATGGAGACGTCTTTCCTCCAGGGGAGTCGTTACGGCATCGTGAGATATACTCGGCCGCTTCCCATGCTGGTTCAAACGTAAGTAGTTACGAATTCATCCTTCAAAGGTTCTTTACGCTTGTAGTCTAATGTTGATTCTTGTTTTGCAGTTTGTGGCTCCTATGAACCACGTGATGCTTGGTTACGAGGCTGATTTCGTAGCGCTGTCGGAAGAGAATGCGGAGCTGAAACGGGTTCAAGCGTCTCACGAGAAGGGCATGTCTCCTCTGGTTAACAAGATTGCGGGATTAGAGACCAAGGCACAAGAGTGGGAGACCAAGGCCAAGACTGAAGAGAAATGTGCCCTTAGAAAAAAGAAGAGGGCGACTTCAGAGGGATAAGTGTCTTCAAGGCTTAGGGATGCTGTTGGCAAGTATCGTCTTCTTGCGGAGAAGGCTTGTGCTAAGTTGATTAGGCTCAAGGAGGAGCTCTCCAAGAGGATGAGCCAGTTTTGCATGGTTTGTGTTTTGCTTGAACCTTTGAGTCCTTCGAGCTTTTCGATGGAAAATGTTGATCATTCGTGATTCTTTGATGCAGGCGGAGAACTCGTACCAGATGATCAAGTCATTGCAGGGAGAGACTCCGCCCACTCTTGATGGGTTAGGGAGTGACATGCTTGTGACTTGTTCGACCTATGTTGGTGCCGATACCGAGTACGATGGCTTTCTCAATGAGCAGATCAAAGATATGTCTGGATTGTGCGAGTCGGTTGGTGCGGAGCCATGCGAAGAACCGGTGTTAGTCGAGGTTAAGGTTGTTGATGATGCATCGGACGAGGAGGCGACAGAGTAAGTCGTCGAAGTCCCCTCTTTTCTTTATGTTTAAAGACTTTAATATTGGCGAATGTTGCCCTTTGAGGCTTGATTTGATCGAGTACGATAACTCGTTCTTTTGTGTGCCTGGATGGCTTTATCCACTATCGTGAACTTGAACTTGTTGTATTGCCGTTTACGCTTTGAGATGCTTTAAAGCATGGTAGCTCGTTATATGACATTGCTGATTTTGTATCTATGTTTAGATTACGAATTTCTTTGCTAGGTAATATGTTCGAACTGTTAATTCGACGAATAGACCAACGAGATGTTTTGATGGGTTTTAGGAATCGGGTTTATCGAATCTTGTCTCCGAGTACAAGCCCTTGCTCGCATGGTTATACATAGCAGGTGACTTCGGAGGTTTTGCTCGCGAAATGTCTTGTGATATTGTTGTTGGATGATGAGTAGGTTTCAATGATTCGTTGATTATTTGATTAGCGGACCAGTGTGATGATTGGTAATTGTGGAAGAGCAAAAGTTTGCGACGGTGCGTTAGAGCATTGCTTGCATAGTTATGCTTGATGTTGGATGGATTTTTACTCTTAAGACCAGCGCATTAGCTGGGTTTTGATGCCTCACTTGATCGATGCGATCATGTTTTTTGGGAGAAAATGCATAAACCAAACTATCCCACCTTGCGACGTTGCGTCAAGGATGTGCCCGTGATATGTCGATAACCAATGTTCTAGTTAAACTGGGTTTTCAATACGACATGTTTCTTCCAAACCCTTACTCTTTCTCTAGCAAGAATTCTTCTGATAAACAAGTAATCGCGCGGTTTACCGTAAGAGGTAGACGTACCCGGGTGTTTACATTATTGGGCCAGCTACAATGGTGGCGTTTTGATATGCCTGAAAGTGTATGAACTTTCGAGTGAGCTGTGACAAGGTTTTTAGCTCTGCAGTATCCCGACGATAGTTTGTGTTTTAGGAGCTCCCGAATAGGACTACGTCGTGATAGGAATGATCATAGTAAGGTCTCGAAGTCGATACTCTTCCCGTCGAAAGAGAATCGACGCTGAGGCCTTAACATGACAGTGACAGCGTGTATGGATGGACACGGAAGTTTTTATGATATGTGGTATGACTCATGGGTGTGCTACAAGTTGTAGAAAATGCGCAAAATAATGCAAGTTATTACGAATTCAAAGTTAACAATCGCAATATTCAAGATTCATAATGTTGTTTGCTACCTGGATAGTGATGTTTGGTGTTGTCCGTCCGATAAACGGTTGTCCAAAAAGTTTTTGCAGGCCGTGAAAATGGAGTGGGAGTATAGGAGTGTACCCACCTACTCCCCCCCCTTTTTATCGGATGGGTCAACTGAACTCATCACAGGGATGAGTTGCCTACGTACCCTCGAAAGGGATCAAGTCGACTCATTGTTCATTAGCATTGCTTAGGTTGGACTAAGCGTCGGATAGAGGTCGGATGTCGGTGCCTATAGCTTCGGATATGTCGGATAGGTCCTTCATCCTATGCTTCTTAGCTGGTTTCTCATCCTCGTCGTTGTTCCGATTTGGCTTGCCACATTGGTGTTCTTCGAGAAGACAAATGTGTGATTCCTTCTGACTTACCCATATGGTTTTGACTCCGGATGGAGTTGGGAACTTCACGCATAGATGGTATGTTGATGGTATTGCCCTCATTGAGCTTAACCAAGGCGTTACGAGGATCGCATTGTACATCGATGGATGATTGGCCACCGAGAATTTGACTATCTTAGTAACTCCGCCGGTTTGAACTGGCAAGTTGATTGTGCCGATGGTCATCATGGTCTCTCCGGAAAACCCAACGAGTGGTCGAGGAGCTATGGTGATGTATGCAAGATCGATTATCATGCGGTGTAAGGTCTCACAAAACATAACATCTACGTAGCTTCCAGTGTCGATCAGAATCCTAGCGGTATCGAAGTCATTGACGACGAGCTTGATGACAAGAGGATCGTTGTGTGGTTGATCGATTCCTTTGGCATCCTTCCCGGTGAAGAAAATGGTGCACTCCAGATGACTGGGCTCGTATGTTTGGAAAGATGCCGCAACTGCTCTCCGCTGGAATGCCTTGATGGATGAGACGGCATCGAGATAATATTGTGAACCACCCATGATCATATTGATTCTCTGGCGTGAACCATCATTCTGATCCTCATCATAGGACTTGTTCTGCTTGCTTTGCTCGTCTGCTTGGGGTTGTTCCAAAGTACCGTCTTCACCTGCATCACGAATAAAGTCTTTGAGGTAGACGGTATTATCGAGATGTCATGCGAGAAGTTTCTTGGTGAGTTCTGCGCCCAAAGTCCTGCAGTTTTGCGTTGAGTGGCCTTTGACTTGGTGAAGATCGCAGTATGCATTCTCGTCGTAGCCCGCACGATTCCTTGTCTATCCTTCCGAACGTCCATGTCTGTGAGCTGAGTCTCGGCCACCACTACGTCCAACATTCCTTGAAGCTCCTTGATCGCTGCTCTCTCTGTTGTTGATCAAGTAGTTGTGTGAGCCAGGACCTTTATGATGGATGTATTTTGATGTTGAAGGAAGCTTCCTCATGTTTTGTCGAACGGTGGATGGCTGAGCAGATCGGGGAACGCGGGCTGGCGCGTGTTTGGCTCGGAGGATTTGCATCCCTTCCTCGTTCACTATGTAGGAGTTAGCAAGGTGCAGCGCATCTTGAATGGGCGATGGGGTTCGATATGCTATTTCCTTCATGAATTCGGACTCGTACCACAAGCCTTGCTTGAGGGGCACGAAGTGCTACCTGGTTGCTCATGCCTTCGACCTGCAAGATGAGGGTTTTGAACTTGGTGATGTACGTTCGGAGGGAATATGTCGGACCGTTAGATCGACCATAAGTCATCATTGGTCGTCTTCTGCCCCATGAAGATGAAGTAGTTCTTAAGGAAGGTCATGGTAAGTTTTTGGAAGCTATGGATGGAGTTTCTCGGTAGTCGAGAAAACCACTGTAGAGCTGGTCATTTGAGATTCTCGACAAAGAGGAGACGGAAACATGCATCTTCGTATCCCCTTCTGGGAACTTGGCCCTGTTCATGGCAATTCGGAAGGATGTCAAGTGTTCCCTTTGGTCCCTCGTCCCATCATAGTGTCAGATTCTGACTTTTCTAGAGTCAGGGATGCGAGCTTTGTGATCCTCCGAGTGAAGGGAGTCATCAGTGATTCTTTGAACATGTGGTCGATTTCTAGTGCTCGGCTAGTCGTCTTGTGGATCTGAGAACGCACTTCTTGGATAGTAGCTTCCGTTCCGCGGAGGGATGCTCTGAGTCGGAGGATTTCTTCCTTATGTTCTCCGAGCTGATCGTCATCGGAGTATTCTTCGAAGACTTCTTCGCCTTGATCTTCAGGTTGTTTTGTATGCTTCGGTCGTCGAGCGTTTGCAGGTGGACTTGACACTCTCTCGCGTTCATCTTCGGTGTGAGGTTACATGTTGGTCACCAAAGTGTCTTTGGTGAGGTCGATAGTTCTCTCCGACCTTTGTGTTTGCTCTGTTTAAGTGACAGAGTTCCTGTGAGCTGTCTGCCTTGTGGGATCGAGAGGTGGTAAGCCGAAGAGCACCATGGAAGCCTTCCGTGGTTGGGTTCGGACAGAGAGTTCCTTCAACCTATCCGCGATGAATTGATTTATCTTGTCTTGTTTAGCGGAGCATGTAAGCAAGTTGTTGAGCAAGGTGCTGACTGCCGCGAAGCCAATTTGTGGATTGACCACTTCGTCGGCGCCTCTATTGAGTAGTGTTTGCATGGTCGGATCTCCTCCGTTGTTGATTCCTCCGTTTGGCTGTGGAGTCGCCATAGATCCGACCGGGATGGATTGTTGTGTGGTTTGCACTTCCTCTGCCATGTTTGTCGTAGGTTACAAGAGATTCTTTGTGTGGAAGAGTCGATGAATCCCCACAGTCGGTGTACCGAAATTACCATAACCAAAATTTGTTACGAAACTTTTAGGGATCGTCGATTTTTTGTGTATGAATCACATGAAATCGAAAAGAAAGACAAGAACAAAGTAGAAGAGAAAGACAAAGGATTGGAAGCTAGGGCTTTTATTGATAGTATGCATGGATCCCTTACAGCCGCCAAGTTTAGGGTGTAAGAGCTCTGAAAAGTTGAAAGATACATTATGAGCTATGACTAGTAGACTATTTATACTCTTAGTTAAACCGTCATACGACCATGGGCTTTTCCTTCTCGTTTTGGGCCGCCTTTCCTTTCTCTGCGACAAAATCTCGGATAGTTTCCTTTTCTCCGATATGCTTCAATACACCTTCTGATTCTCCGATATTCTTTGAGATAACTTCCATTCTTATGACAAGCTCTTAGAAGACTTCCTTTTTGTCTTGATACAAAGGAAAACTTCCATTTCCGTAAGATTGTGTCCTAACCTTCTAGTATGTCGGTTTACGAAAGGCTTTGCTTAGTTCAAAATGCGGTGGTCGGCCCGTTAAGGAAGTGTTAGGCTGTTTAGCTTGTCAAGAGTGTTGTTAGACTCGTAAGTCATATGTGTTCGGATGGTTACCTCGTTAAAAACCTTAGGAAGGAAAACCACTAGGGAAAAAACCTTACCAAGGGAAAAAGAGTGTAACCATGTTGATCTTTGTCGATCGTATGATGAAATGTTCATCGTGGATCCTTAGTTCTCGATGGAACTTAGTTGTTTGCTTTACTAAGATCCACGGGAACGGATAGTATACATCTTAAGTTGTTTTGACTTGTCGTTATCGTGGGAATGTGTTGAGATAGTGTTAGGCGACCCGTGAGTGTTCCACGGGTCACGAAATGAACTCGGGAGAACGAAGCGTGACCCGTGTGTGTTCCACGGGTCGCGGAATGATCTCGACGAGACGAACCGTGATCCGTGAACATTCCACGGGTCGCTGAACTTCTCGGAAGCGACGACGCGCGACCCGTGGACGTTCACGGGTTGTGGATTGTGTCGAGACACGATGAAACAACCCGTGCACGTCCACGGGTCGCAGAATGAGCCTTCGCGATGGGGCACAACCTGTGGCTCGTGCACGGGTCGCAGAATGACTTCCCGACTCGAAACACGACCCGTGATTCGTCCACGGGTCATGCCTTGCTTGGACAGCACGAAGCGCGACCCGTGGCTTGTGCACGGGTCGCGGTTCAGGCTCGAACGCGACGAGTCGCGACCCATGACTTGTCTACAGGTCGCGGACTGCTTTCGATATGTTATTTGATCGAGAATTGCCTTCTCAATGGCTTTGTTACAAGTTCGTATGATCGAAAGATCAAGTCTTCTTGAGAAATGACTTCTCGATAGCTTAATTCCATGTTCGTATGGTCGAAGGAACAGGTCTCGTATGAAATTGAGTTCTCGAAAAGTTTAGTTTGCGATAGGCACCCGTGAAGCTTCACGGGTCGCGGATCAAGCCTCTCATTGCGAGAGGCGACCCGTAGAGATTTGTTCGGTCTCCGAAAATAGTTTCGTATGAAATCGAAGCCTTTTTGTCCGATTTCATGTGTGGACAACCAAGCTATTGAAAGACTAAGTCATCCAGTAGTTATTGAAAAGGACATCGGCTACGATTGCTCGATGCTCATGGGCAATTCATCCCTGTGATGCCTTAGCATTTGGATTGATACTTGGTTGTATTCGATTCTTGTGTTTTACGGAGAACACTTAACCATTATATGCTATCAATCTGTGGGGGTGGAATCCGACCCCCACAAGGCTATCTCTTGTAATACTTTTTCCCGAACTGTAAATTTTTATGCAGATGTATTGCTAAACAAGCTTTAAGCTTGTTAGGTGACAACTCATCCTCGAGATTATATGAAAAAATGAATGCATTTCCTGAACCAAAAAATTAAATTATGAAACACACACAATTTAATTTGTTCGATTGTTTTAGCGAGAACCGAGATTTATAGGGTAGAAAAACAAACATGAAAAATCATAGATGGTTTTTTCTATCAAAGATGGTTTTTTTATTGCATGTGCTTAAATATTTTCAGTTACAAGAGTATTTTTAGTGTTTCTCTCGCTCGAATTGAGTTGCTCTTGAAACTTTCCTTTTATTCTCTTTTTCCTTTCTTCAGCAATTTTCTTACTTATTTTCTTATGTTGTTTCGCAATACCAAACTTTCAATCCTGGGTTGGTCCAAATATAAATTCGCATTCGCTAGCCCACAAGATTTTGAGGCTTTGTCGATTCACTATTAATTCTGTTGGGTGATGAAGAATCGTGCGTTCGTATCCGCAAGCTCTCGACCACTTTTAGCACGTAAATGTTGAGATAAGAGTAAATCTTTGAGCTCGCATTTAGTAAGCTTCTGAGTACGAGCTTTGGCTCGATATTGTGAGTGAACTCGTTAATTTTGTGTGTTCTTGAATTTCTGCATTGGCTCACATCTGAAACATTAAACACCTAAAGTTTCCATATTTATCCAAAGTTCTAGTCTTTACCCAAAATATTGAAGCTTCCTTCCAGGGTGAATCTGAGATAATTGAGACTCGTGAAAAAAGGTGAATTTGTTGAATAACCAAAAAAAAAACTATAAAGTAACCAAAAAACCTGAATCTAAAGGTTAGGATTGTGCCACATAGGGAACTTTTGGTTATTTTTTTGGGGAAAAAACTAGAATAACATACATTTTAGTGAAAACTACTATTTTGTCAAGTGAAAGTCTGGGCCAAGTGATAATTTATAAATGACGACTTGCTCTATTATCCTCTGAATAAAAAAGTATTTACGAAATATGGCATTAATGATTTTTAGAAATCGGGTCGAGAATAACCATATTTATGAAAATGACATTAATGAGACTGTGGCGACAGACTTTCTAAGTCGTGGTAGATTTAACAAGCTCGTAGCAGATTTATTTTGGTATGTTATTCTAGTCATGAAAAGTTCCGGATGTGGCAAATTTATAACAAAGAATCTGCCACATGCCATGGTAGAGTAATTAAGTTTATCATGACAGAATTTTGTTTTTACGGCAAATTTTATTTTTGAATTTTTGTTATGCGGTGACAGTTTGTTTTTTCTGTGATAGAGTTTTTTTTGTACGACAGATTAAATTTTCTTGTGGCAGATTTGTTTCTTCTAGATACGACATATTTTTTTGCGTCTCTTTGACGGCATATTTGCTATAAGACAGACTTATTTTCATCGAAAATTTAATTACAAGAATACCACTTACGTGACGGTAGGTTTTTTCACGTTGCCACATATTTTTTTCAGTAAAAAATTGGACACCGTGTGACAGCAGATTTTTGTTCTCTTAGTGACGGCATGCTTATTTCTTACTAAACTAACACTTTCTTTGGCAATAGATTTTTCGTGGCAGATTTTTTGGAGACATATTTGTTTCACGTTATGGCAGATATTTAATCATTGAAAGTTCAACTCCCACGAAATTAGATGTTTATGAGTTTTGGCGGTTAATGTTGTGGCAGATTTGTTTTATGTGATGACAGATTTGTTTAACTGTGGACGTTTTCACTACCTTAAAATTAGGGTTTTCCTTTTCTCTGACCTCTTCTTTTGCCTCTTATACTCGGAAGACATATTTTTAGCTTCTTCTTTTTTCTTTCATGGCTTCATCTCTGATTTCTTCATAGTTTGTTTATTTCCTCTTTCTTTCTCCTATTTCAGTCTCCTCTTCCTATTTTTTCCATGGACCAAGTTATTCTTATATGTGGTTCATGGGATATTAGAAAAAAAAAAACATATGGTTATTTGTGGTTGATCCTAAAAAATAATGAAATTTAGTACTAAATAAAATTTGAATTAGATATAATTTTCTTCAGAATGACAAAATTTAGTCAAAACGGCACACTGTAATTATTAAATTAGAAAAAGTGTATTAAGTCTTTTGGCAAAATATTTGTGTTATTCTAGTACACTCCACCTTAAGTGTGTTATTTTAGTAATTTGGATATAATTATTGTGTTATTCTACGTAATTTCTCTATTTTTTGGCTATTTAGCCAATTATTCCAACAAAGGGGGGGGGGGGGGTTCAGTGTAACTATAAATAAAGATAATTAAACAGATTTTCATTCAAACTCAAATGACTTTAGATATCCAAAAGTTGTTGATAAAACAAAAATTCTCCAAATATTGAAAAACTAGATCATAAAGTAAGAGGAAAAGAAGAAGACGAGGAGAAGAAGAAACTAGGGGGAAAATGTTTTTTAATTTATTACTTTGCCATGAACATTAACTTAAATTTTTTTCTTCTCTCGTTAACGGTACAAAAAAATGTGTGAAAAAATGGGGGGCCAAGAGTAATCATTCATCATTTTGTGCTTAGACCCGGCCTTGCTTCCTTCACCTCTAGTTATACATAAAAGAGAAATTGTGTTGTGTGGCATCATTATTATACTATAATGGTTAGTTTTATGCATGGTATGGTAACGTGGACATACAATAGTTACTAAGCATGATTTCAAAACGCTTATTATATAGTTAAGGTCTGGTTCAATTTTAAATGGCTATCTAGAGAGACTAAATGTAATACAGGGTACAATGTAACATAGTCGAAAAGTTTACGTCTTAAGACAAAGAGCAAAATAATACGAGATTTTACAGCTTTAATCAATATAGTAAAGGGGGTTTTAAACTGCCCACCTTAATTTTTTTGCTAAAAAGAAGATAATATGATAATATAAATGAATATATCGATTTTGCTTTATTTTTGTTACAAGAAGAACAATTTATTAATTTTGACAGAGAAAAAATATGAGAGGACACATGATGTGTCTGGACTAAACGACATTTTTTTCTGGCAACAATCCTCACATGTGTGCTCACAGATGTTAACTTTAAACTGCTAGTTCCTAATCTATATTCTTCTCTCTTTTTTTTTTTTATTCTGCATACACAATCAATCCAGTCCGTTTTTGCTTGTGGTTGTTTATAATTACAACACAATTACAACCCTTGAACATTATTTGGTTATATTTAAATACTGAATGTTTATAATAGTAAAAAAGATCAGTCTATCCTATCGCAACACTAGCGACCGACTATAACAAAGTTTTGAAAGGTTTTTATCTATGTATATAATTAGAAAATTTTGGCCAAAACACATTATAAATAGCAAGAAATTGGACTCCGAAATAAAGAGTCATCGTCTCTTCTAATAATGTTTTCCTCAACCAATGTTTTGTGAAGCCTAACAATAAAGTATCTAATGTCTATAACTATATATATTATATATATCCAACTTTTTCATATATTTTTTTTGTGGACATATAAGATTTTATTGAAAACTAAACTGATATATATATATATATAAACTGAAAACAGTAAGCCGGCGGACACATATCGTCTCAAAGCCACAAACCGGCTACTACTTTGCCAGAGACATCGAAGAAATTAACCATCCAAACAGAGACAAACAAACTAATTAACACACCAACTAAAAATAAATCCCAAACAAACTCTAAACCTGAAGGGCTCTACATAATTGATGATTACCAAATCAATCGATAAAGGCAGAACTTCGATCGTGAATTGAGCTACCTTTGATGATAAATAGCGAGCTTGATGTTCATAACTTAGAAGTAAGAAGAAGCCTCTGGAAAGGTGAGGAGAAATAATCCGATTAAAGCCTGAATGAAACCCCAAAGGACAAGATCTTGACTATATCTAGGTGTGGAGACATGGAGCTTCTGTAATCTCAACCGGATCAGTTTACCTTGGAAGAGGACAAAATAATTGGTCGAGCCCAAAGAGACCCACAGAACCAACATACAATGAAGAAGGAAAGGGATCAAGCTTAGAAGGTGTGATTACAGTTTGATCTAATCGAGTTCAAGGTGATCCGATCTCTACACCATTTCTAGTATTAGACCGGGCCGGAGGGAGAAAACCATAGAACCTTAAAAGATCTCTCCACAAAATTAGAAGAAAGTGGAGAGGGAATAAAAAGAAGAAATGATCTAAAACGCTAGGAAACTAACATCTATATCAGATCACGTCTCTAACCCTAATCGCTTTAACCACTGTTCCCCGATTTAAACTCAAACAACGAGGATCAACCCAAAAGCAAACTGGAAACGAAAGAAGAACAGAAAAGGAAAAGATTATGACCGGTTCCGGCAGAAAAACCACCGGAACCGATCAGAAGAGGCAAGTGGGCAGTGGTTGCTCTTTTAGAGAGAGGGAAGAGGGAAACAAAGAGAGAACTACATTTTCAAACTCTAGTCCATCTAACTTTAGTAGAAAATCAAATAATTATGTGGTAAAATATTCATGATAAATTGTAACGATGCATGGAGAACTACATAATTGTATAATTTTGAATATAAAGTTTATTGATACTATGGAGAATCGCAAAAATATAATTATAATTTTCTAAATTTAAAAAGAGATTATGGACAAATATTAAAATACCACATTTTGAAGTTTTTGTTCCAAAACTCACTACTAAGTTCAAATTTTCAATAATTCGACATAATTAATATCAAAGTACTCAAGATTCTTACAAAATGGAGAAATTTTAAACTCTAAATTGGAAAAGAAAATACCAAATATGATATTTTAATTTCGGAATAAAAACTATTTTTGAGAGGTTTTAGAGTCATTATCAAATATTATATATATATATATATATATATATAATGGTTATCATTTGGAGATGATTATAATTGGTTGAAGAATAGTATATTTTGGGATTTGTCATACTGGAACTGGAGGATCAACTTCTTCATCATAATCTAGATGTCATGCATATCGAGAAGAATATCTTCGACAATATCATGAACACGATGTTGAATTTTGCATTATGAAACAAAATTAGACATGGATTCATAATGGTGTTCGCACCTCAAAGACGTTCTTTTACCTCATATGCTACCGTGGAGTTCTGTCGTCTCTGGCATCACCTTCATCGGTAGAACTTCCGACCATGAGTTTAATCATGGCATCAACTGGCCCTCCTCTCATGGTGTACTTACATTAAAAAAAAAAAAACAATTGACTAATGGACGTTTGGTAAATTCTAAATTTTACTTTATATGTTTTGTAAAATTTTACTTGAAAATTGCAAAGAGTATTTTGTCATACATGCTTAGTGTGAGGATTGATATCACATCTATTTACCAAAATGACCTCAAAGGTCCTTGTCGAGTATAAAAGTGGTTCCTCAAAAGGTTGTAAAATGGTGGTGAAGGTTTACGATAAATTTTCAATTATGCATGATTATGCTGAAACTTGTTTTTTCGCTTTTTCGTAAGACGGATTTTTCTCTTTTTGTAAGAAGATATGTTCCACTTGTGATGATATCATCAGACTAGCATCTGAACCAGAACTCAATCAAATCGGAGGTACAAGGCCAATTAGAACCGAGAATGACGTATATGCCTTTCATGGAGTATCCAGAGCCAGCCACAAGGATTTAAGCAACAATTTAACTTGTTACAGAAACTTTACTCATCATTGATTCATGGAGAAGTTGAATTAGGTCAATATTAGCTCGGACCAAACCACAATTCAATTTACAAACCTGGAGATTCCAGACCATCCTGCTATTGAAGCCCGTCCGGATCTATGTCCACTGTTTGATGCATTCCGGATGAACCACGACGAATTAGTACATCAAACAACTTGAAAAAACATTCTCAGCTCATCTAGGGAATCTCTCAAATATGATCGACCCAAAAGAAGCTCGTATGAAGAAGATATTTAGTTCTCAAGTCGAGGGATTTCGAACTTCTCGATTTGGACCAGCGCTAACTAATTGGACAATTTCGACTAAACCAGAAGGAATTAAGATACAAACCAAATTAGTTTGTAATCTTGACTCATCAGATGCACGTGTAAAATTGGATTCACATCCATACAAATTCATATGAGAAGTTGGATTTCTAATCCAGAGGATCCTATACTTGCCTTAATCAGAACATTGTGAGTTTAAGAGCATGCAATCATATATTTGGAGACCAGGAGGATATCTACTACAATTAGAGACTTCTACAAATACCTCAAGATTTATTTCAAGCCATTGGATTATAAGGACCCAATCTTTCCCACTCATTCACCAAACTTTCCATATCCGGTGACCAGAGCATTCATACTTGGACCAATCAGTTCCCAATGGTTATATTCTGATCTATGGAATTTAAGAAGAAGAAGGCTTTTCAATCATGGTTTTGTACAGAAGCTGTCTAGATACAAGACATTATGAATTTCCCCTTTTTGGAGCAAGCATTCAAGCCTCCAACGGCTAGATCATCAAACCGACATCTTCTGATTATTTCTTTCTTTCTTTACAGCTCTAGAACGTTAGGTAGCTTTATTTTTGAGTATATATAAGATCAAATTTGTGCTCCATTGTAACAACAACCCTCTCCTTGAAATCAACAAAGTAGTATTCAGTTTACAAATTAAAGTTTTTCTTTGTCTTTTGTTCATTAGAGTCTTAGGTGGATTCCTTAACTCTTGTGTTCATTTGTTCTAGTGTGGAATCACTCTTGATTTATGGATTAAGAACTTGTGGATTCAAGTTTCTTGTTTGTGTGTGATTGTGGATTCAGTCACAAATCTCCATCTCCATCTCTATCAACAACCATCTTCCATAATAAAACTTGTAATCTCTTGATCATCTAGTGATCTTAAGTTTGGTGGATTCCAATCTTATATCAACTTGTCTTTGTTCCAAACTTTTTTATGTTTCAATTTGTTCTTGTCTGAACAGTCATTATGTTTTAAAGAGTTTTAACATCATGTTCTTATGTAATGTTAAAACTTGTTTCAGTTTTGCAACTTTTTATTTTCTTGTTTTGCTGATATATGTAACTGATTTTTTTGTTTTCCAGAAATGTTATTACTAGAAACCCATACATTCATGGTGTTGTGATTAAATCTTATCCAGCGCAACTTAAAAATTCGATCAAGAACAACATTAGCAAGGGGAAAGAAAAATAACACAAGGCTTGCATTCGTTGATCTTGAGAATTGGAAATAATGCTTCAATATTGGGATATTGCACTGACAAATATGAATTTGAAACAGTGTAGTGAATCTAGAAAAACTCCACGAGACGGTAATCGACAACATGCCCACACCAATGGTTCAAAGTCATTCAATAAGACTGTCCGTGAGATGGTACTTTTTCTCCTTTTTATGATTAAAACATCTAATGATTCTAATCACTCCTTCTAGTCATCTTGTTGTTTGAATACCTGAGAACTTATAAACTTTAAATGTTTCTTGTAGGGTGATTTAATGATAGTGTAATGCCTTCGATTCAAGAATTGATTAAGAAGACTCACACAAAATCTGATGAGACATTCTTAGAAAAATATGTAGAGAAATTTGTTGAAGGGGTGCAAAGTTTGGCGAGTCAAATGGAGACTCCTAATCCGATGATGATGATAGCCATGTTGGGTCAAATGAGACAATGCCTACAATTCATCATCTAAAGAATGCATTTTATCAAGTAACACTTTTTTGCTTCATCTGAATTTTCTATTCATTTTTTAGATGTTACATATCAACTGTTTGTCTATCTCTGTGATACGAGGTTACACTAATTGGTTGAAAATAAAAATGAATTTTGTGAGATTAGCTTGAGAATCATTGTAAGTATCGTTTATCTTTTAAAGAACTATCATATGCATTTTAACTCTCTTTTTCTTTTGGATAGTATGTTCTTATCAACCGCATATACCAAATTTTTATAGGAGCAATGCAATTTCATCATGCAAAGTTGTTGAATTCAACTTATCCTCCACATCCACTTAACTTGAAGACAAAGTTTGCGGAAATGAAGGTCACTGTATCCTTTCTCTAAAAAATGTTACTAACCTTGACGGTTAATTTGACACTCTTCAAGCATTGGTAAACCAACTCATTCAGTGTCTTAGTAGAAGAGGTTCGTGAACAACACCAGAGCCAATGAGTGGAGATGTGGATTTGAGCACAAATGACTACAATTTCTCTACTTGGCTAATCTATTTGAATATGTTGGAAGAAGAAAAGACTAAACAGTAGTTATGTATTTTGTGACCATGATATTCCTCTGTGTTTGGATTACTTGTTTGGAACAATTTTGTGTTTTTATCTTAATTATTAATTTATTTACTTCATCACATTAAAAACTTAAAAAATACATAATATTGTTTTAAAGTATTAAATATTGCTACAAATATTTTGTTGCTTTTATCGGCAACTATAATTTGGTGAATAGTAATGCAGTAGACTTTGTCCGTGGACGTAAAAGTAGTGACAAATGCGGTACTCACATACTACTGATAGTATAGTAGCCAAACAGTCACTGAAAATTAATGGTCACTAATATATCGGTTACCCAAACCATTACGAATCCATCACCGAAATACAGTGGAGAAGGTGGTGGCTAGTAGCCTTTTAAGTGGTCAAACAGTAGCCGAGTATTAATGGCCACCAATTTTTTTTAATCATATTTGTGGCTATAAGATCATTGAATTCAATGGCTATTTTGTATGGCTAAGTGCGGCTCAAATATTGGTTGCCAATTGGTAGCTATTTAGCCACCAAATGTGGTGTTGTATGTTGGTGTCTATTTAGATATTGTTTGGTCACTGAACTGATTCAGTTTCCATCGATCTGCAACCCTTCCTCATTCAAATGCAATTCACGATTCTTATTATTGTCGAGCAGATTCAGATAAATATTACAACTTTTTCTCATCTGAGTAATCATGGCATCAAATTCGAATTCATTGACCTTTAGTAAGTTGAGTTTCAAGTGTATGGTTCAAGTATGCAACTTTAACATTTGCATTCTTAACTTTGCTAGCCATGAAATATCGACTCTCCAAATTTCTTATATGGCATATTTGGGACAGTGTATATGTATAATTTTGTTCTTTATTTTGAGCAGCAAGGAATTTGAAATCATCTTTTTTTTTATTCCCCGTACTCTTCCTTAAGATTTACTATCCAATGAATTATTGACCAAGCCTTCATTACTAATTGGAAAAAAGCTTGCGCTCAATATACCTCTTAATCAGAACGATCAACATAATTTCTTCTTTGTTTTTTTTTCCTACAAGGCACCATCTATCAAAAGGTGAAAAAGTAGAAATAACATGTTTCTCCTTCGGCTTCGAAAGCGCAATTAATATACAAAATTGAAAATTTTGTGCGGGATAGATTAATCTTAATTTAATCTCTTGGTGACCATGACAATATTGATCTTCTACTTACGTAGTTTGACAGACTCAAAATTTTAACATTTCAACTTTTTTTTCTTTTCAACTTAACATTTAGTTTTAAAACATCCCACCAACGGTTGCTAGTTTGATTTTAGTCCCCAATTGTAGTGTTTAACCACCACAATGGCTATGTGGCGATTTTCTTGTAGCGTTCACCTATTGGTTGGTGTTTTTAAGCAAGAAACACTTTATGATTCAAATGCATGTCATAATTTTTATTATTGTCGAGCAGAATTCGGATAAGTATTGCAACTTTTTATTAGCTAACTAAACACAACACCAAATTCGGATTCATTAACTTCTATTGAGTTCAGCTTCAAGCGTATGGTATAAGTATGTAGCTCTAACATTTAGATTCTTAACTTGGCTAGTAATGGAAGTTCGACTCTCCAAGCCTCTCATATGTCATGTTGTGGATAATATGATCTCGTTCTTTATTCTAAGCAGCAAAAGACTTGAAATTATATTTTTGTTCTTCGTACCCTTCCTCGAGATCTACTACTCAATTAATTATTGACTAAGTTTTCACTACTAATTAGAAAACTCTTACGGACAAAATATCTCTTAATCAAAATGATCAACACAAATTTTTTCTTCTCTATTTTTTTTTTTTTGTACAAAGCACCATTTATCCAAAGAAAAAAAAAATCATAATGTTTTTTTCCGGCGATTTCGGAAGCATAATTAGTATATAACATTGATAGATCCATGGGTGATAGATTTATCTCAGTTTGTTTTCTTGATGACCATGACTATAATGATCTTCTACTTACATAGTTTGATGGACTCAAAATTTTGACATTTCAACTCTATTTCTTTTTCTACTCAACAATAAGTACAAACATTTTACTGTAAGAATTTTTATTTATTTTTGTTGCAATAAAGTTTGGGTTAATTTGTTGACGCTTGTATATTAACAATGTAGCCAATTTAAATCCAAAATAAGGTCAATAACCAATTGGGTTGTGAATTGTCCAGTTTAACCTCACCTTTTTTTTTTCGGTCACCGACCTTTTTCCTTACGCAGATTGGAAGAAAAGAGAGAAATCACAGATTTTTAAAATACATTTGAATAAGATCCGACATGATCTGAGGGTTTGAAGCAGGGTTCGGGAAGTGACGATGTTGGGCTGAGTTTGAATTACGTCTTGATTCGTTGTTGTCATCGAAGGAGACGCAACCGAATTGATCGAATTCGGAATCGGAGCTTGTTGTTGCGATGAAGGAGGAGGAGGTACGGATGATGAGGAATGAGAAGGTTCCACTGGATTAGGAGATTGTAGTGATTTTGGTGATAAAGGTGTAGCATCCGCCATTAGAAAAAAAAAAGAAGGTGGATTTTGAATTTGGAAGCAAATAAAAGAGATACTGAGGAGAGAGACGTGAGTGGGTGTGTGTGATGGGGAAGGACATGATGAGATTAAATCCATATAATATGTATTTTCTCTGTTTCATAATAGCTGTTGTTTTAGAGTTAAATTTTTGTTTTATTTTAAGTGTCATTTTATTTTTTCAATGCAGATTTATTACCAAATTTTCAATTTTATCCATATTTTTCAAATTTATTAATTACAAAACTAAAGAATAAAACATACTCCCTCTGTTTATATTTTATAGTAAAGAATAAAATATTTATTTTTTCACATACTTTACAAAAAGTGATTTATCTTTTCAATTAATAAAATAAATAAATATATTAATATTTTTGGAAACCAATAGAATTTAAGTAGATGTTTACTTTTTGCATTGGACTTTTAAAACTGCTTATATTTTGAAACAAGAAAAATTCTTTAAAACTGCTTATAAATTGAAACAGAGGGAGTATTAAATAGAGGTAAAACGAAAAATTTAATGGTTTTCTTAATTTATGTGAAATATATTAAAACGACACTTTTTAAAAAACAGTGAAAGTATATATTATTGTCTCTTTTTTTTTGGTTATTCCTCTCATTTCACCCAAAATTTTGGTCATTCATTCCAATTTCCCATAAAATTTCACATAACAAAAAAAAAGAAGAAAAAAAACAAAAAAAAGCCTCGGATTGTAGTTTGAGTACCTCTCCTTGGTTCTTTTAGCTGTATAATTGTGAATCTCAAGATTTCATAATGCTTTCTAAACGAAGACGCATTTATGATTGAAAAGGGCTTTTTGTTTGCTTTGGTAATCAAACATCATAATTGAGTTACTCGTCACATTGGCCCTCGAATTATGAATTTAGTAATTGAACTTTTTCACCTGTAAGGCTGTAACCAATTTACGTCAACAATATTTATTTCTTCTCTCTCAACTTTTTACTTTTGTTTTTTTGCTGCCAACAATCTTTCAATCTAAGTTAACTTTTAATGACATCTTTCAGTTTGGGAAGCAAGTCAAGAAGGTATTTTAAGGAGCACCTATTCATTATTTCTGAATTATCAATTTTCTGAATAATCCACGTAGTTTGATATAATAAATTCACATAAATTCTAAGAAAATATCTTGGCGAACATTTTTCTATTTTAGTTTGGAGAACTCTAAAAATGAAAAGAAAAAAGAAACAAAAATACTAGTATTGATATCCACCAACATTGGGCACTGACAAAAGACATTGATATCCCATATCTAACTTTTGAAGGGTAGAACCGTCATCTCAGTACGAACTGACAGCAAATCTCGCGCGCGAATGGTCACTCTCTTTCGGACAATTGGATCTTTATGTAATTCCACATATCACCAAAACATTGGATTTTACTTCTCAAATACATAATCCAAAACCTTTTTGCTTTTACGATTTACCATTACACGAAAACATTACAATATAAAATTCACAATTATATAGTTACAAAAATCTCCATCATCTTCGTTTCTGTCTCCTTTTAATATAATAATAATAGCAGTTTCAAGAAAAAAAAACTGTGTATAGTACACTCCATCCATTGCTCACTAAAATCACAGTAAATTTTTGTTTTTTTACTCAACTCTCTTTTGCTAGATCTTCATTCTACGGAGAAGAAACCCAGAATCAAAGTTTCTTCTTTTAAAGATCTGAGAATCATCTTCTCCTTTTTTTTTTTTTTTTTT
>OVAP01000307.1:0-10393 GCA_900406295.1 Aurinia saxatilis | reverse complement strand
TTCTCCTTTTTTTTTTTTTTTTTATGTGATTTTATGTAGTGACTAAATATCTAATCTTGGGCTTTGATATCAATCTGTAATCTCAAAAAGCTAACTTTTTTTTTGTTCTTTCTCGATTCGTCTCGTGAAGCAAATGTAAGTGTTAGTACATTATACATTATTGGCTTTTTGGCTTTACTCTATTGCACCTACAGTTTTCACAGGATCTCTTTCTCTTTTTCTATGTAAACACAACATTTCTTTTTCTGTTTCTGTTTCTGGGTTTATTCTTTGCTTGGATGATTTGTGTGAAAAGTGAGTTTATTCTTACTTGGTGTTGTGAGATTAATTTGGGAAAAATGTTGGTTTAAGAGAGTAAAGATTCTTTCTCCCTTTTGCTCTTCTTTGTTTGTCTCATTAATTGAAGAGCAATAGTTGTTGCTATGCTGTTTTTCTGTTTCTAGCTTTTACCTTTTTCTTATTTATAAGTTGGAGCTCTACTTTCTTTTCTTGATTAATGTGTTTAGCCAAATCTCTTTGCTTTGAGTATTCCTGGAAGTTGATTGCATACTGTTATGCTCTTTATGTGTTTGGTACTTGACAAATTCAGGTGAAACAGCCAGAATGATGAATCTCCTCTTTGTTGTTAATATCTTCTTTTCTTTCTTTTGGTGCTTTCCTTTGGATTTTTCAGTTTTAATAGCTTGAGTATCTGTTGTCTGTATTCTGTTCTGGAGGAATGGTTCTTTTAGATAATGTCATATTGGTCCTTGGGAGATGCTAATGGCTTCATTTGATTTTTTATGCTGCAGTTGAACCTACAGCAATAGTAAAGTTGGAGCTTCATTTGTGCGAATTAGTATGGATTTCGGGTTGGGAATTTTTCTTGTTTCCTCGCTTCTTATTACAGTGACAGCAGAGGTTTACATTGTGACTATGGACGGAGATCCAATCATAAGTTATAAGGGTGGAGAAAATGGTTTTGAAGCTACTGCTGTTGAATCCGATGAGAAGATTGATACATCAAGGTACTTTACATACTTTCTCTACTTCAGTTGCATGAGTATCAACATTTTATGAACTTTAGCCCCATACTTAATACAATGTATAGGTGCAAATATCTACTTCAGTTGCCTGAGTATCAACATCTGGATAGCTAAAGGAATTTGTCTATATATTTCTTGCTGTATTAACGACCTGTTATTATATTTCAGTGAATTGGTGACATCTTATGCTCGTCACTTAGAGAGGAAGCACGATATGATTCTCGGGATGCTCTTTGAGGAAGGATCATACAAAAAGCTTTACAGCTATAAACACCTTATAAATGGATTTGCAGCTCATGTTTCCCCTGAGCAGGTAAAAGTTTGATTTGAGATTCATTTCTACAGATATCTTAATTCATGTCCCTTACACTATCCCACTCTGTTTGGTAGGCAGAAACACTTCGTCGTGCTCCTGGTGTCAAATCTGTGAACAAAGATTGGAAAGTGAGGAGACTCACCACACATACACCAGAGTTTCTGGGACTTCCAACAGATGTTTGGCCGACAGGTGGTGGATTTGATAGAGCAGGAGAAGATATTGTTATCGGGTTTGTTGACTCGGGGATTTATCCGCATCACCCGAGTTTTGCTTCTCACCACAGATCACCTTATGGCCCTCTTCCTCATTACAAAGGGAAGTGTGAGGTAGATCCACATACCAAGAAGAGCTTCTGCAACAGGAAGATTGTTGGAGCCCAACATTTTGCTGAAGCTGCTAAAGCAGCTGGGGCATTTAACCCTGATATTGACTATGCATCACCAATGGACGGAGACGGGCATGGAAGGTTTGTCTTTATATCTATGTTCGTAAAATCTAACATTGTCCGCAACCTAGGAGGTGATAGAGTAGGACCCTTTTTTCTTATTAAATCTGCTGTTTTTTAGTCACACGGCAGCCATAGCAGCTGGGAATAACGGTATTCGGTTGAGAATGCATGGTTATGAGTTCGGAAAAGCCAGTGGGATGGCTCCTCGTGCAAGGTAGATAGATAATGCATAATGGCAGTTGTAGTGACAGTTTGTTTTATTTTCCTTCATAAGTTGAAAGAGTTCATGTATTTCAGGATTGCTGTTTACAAGGCTCTCTACCGGCTTTTTGGAGGTTTTGTTGCTGATGTAGTTGCTGCGATTGATCAGGTAAGAGTTAGCAAAAATCAGAACAGACTAATCATAGGATACTGCGGAAAATTTATCATCTTAGTGATATGATTGTCCCCTACTGCTTATGTTTTATCCATTCAGCAACACAAGTCAAGAAACCTTCTCCATGAATATTACCTAGTTAATATTAATTAGAAATTTTCATGACCAGGCTGTTCATGATGGAGTTGATATCCTGAGCCTCTCGGTTGGTCCAAACAGTCCCCCGACAACTACCAAGACAACATTCTTGAATCCATTTGATGCTACACTTCTTGGAGCTGTAAAAGCTGGTGTTTTCGTTGCTCAGGCTGCTGGAAATGGAGGCCCCTTTCCAAAAACTTTGGTTTCGTATAGTCCGTGGATAACTACTGTTGCAGCTGCAATAGATGATCGCAGATACAAGAATCATCTGACCCTTGGAAATGGGAAAATGCTTGCTGGGATTGGTTTATCCCGTAAGTTTTGCTCCCTTCTATTCTGTATTTGTATACAGAAAAAATGTTAGTTTCTTATTTAGACGTTTTGATCAATTGATAAGTATTTTTGCAGCATCAACCCGCCCTCATCGGTTATACACTTTGGTTTCTGCAAACGATGTTTTGCTTGATTCTTCGGTGTCCAAGTATAATCCATCTGATTGCCAGAGGCCAGAAGTCTTCAACAAGAAATTGGTTAAAGGGAAGATTCTTCTCTGTGGATATTCTTTCAACTTCGTTGTTGGTACAGCTTCCATCAAGAAAGTTGTTGAAACGGTGAAGCATCTTGGTGCTGCTGGTTTTGTTCTTGTTGTTGAAAATGTTTCTCCAGGAACAAAATTTGATCCTGTTCCTTCGGCCGTTCCAGGAATTCTGATTACAGATGTGTCTAAGTCAATGGTAATAGTTGTTTCTGTGATTTCAGTTACTCTCAGCCTGTTTTCTCAATATTTAATTAAATATGGCTTTTTGCATCTTTAGGAATTAATTGATTACTACAACGTCAGTACACCAAGGGATTGGACAGGGCGGGTAAAAAGCTTTAAAGCCGAGGGAAGCATCGGAGATGGTTTAGCACCCGTTCTTCACAAATCGGCGCCTCAAGTGGCATTGTTCTCAGCTAGAGGCCCCAATACTAAAGATTTCAGCTTCCAAGATGCTGATCTTCTTAAACCGGATATTCTTGCACCTGGTTATCTAATATGGGCTGCTTGGTCTCCAAATGGAACAGACGAGCCTAATTATGTCGGTAAGCATTCGAAGTACTGAACCTGACATGTGAAGATCTTTTGAAAAGAACTAATGTTTCTTACTTTGGCCTCTTGAGCAGGCGAAGGATTTGCGCTGATATCAGGAACCAGCATGGCTGCACCACACATAGCTGGAATAGCTGCACTTGTAAAGCAGAAGCATCGTCAATGGAGCCCAGCGGCCATCAAATCAGCTTTGATGACAACATCAACAGTCATAGATAGAGCAGGAAGGCTTCTGCAAGCGCAACAATATTCAGACACAGAGGCTGTAACACTTGTTAAAGCCACTCCTTTCGATTACGGAAGTGGTCATGTCAATCCAAGTGCTGCTCTAGATCCCGGTCTAATCTTTGATGCAGGTATAGTGCTCTGTTTCATCAATGGTGGAATGGCCTTTTTCTTTACTCGATCTTAAACGATTTTCACCTGTAGGTTATGAAGACTATCTGGGATTCTTGTGTACAACCCCGGGGATCGATGCCCACGAGATAAGAAACTACACAAATACGCCCTGCAACTTCGACATGAAGCATCCTTCAAACTTCAATGCACCATCTATAGCCGTTTCTCACCTTGTGGGGACCCAAACCGTAACAAGGAGAGTGACAAATGTAGCAGAGAAAGAAGAAACATATACAATAACAGCAAGAATGCAGCCATCAATCGCTATTGAAGTGAATCCACCAGCAATGACTCTCAGACCCGGTGCTTCTAGAAGCTTCGCTGTGACTCTGACAGTGAGAACGGTTTCTGGAGTATACAGCTTTGGGGAGGTGAAGTTGAAAGGTAGCCGAGGGCATAAAGTGAGGATTCCTGTTGTGGCTTTGGGACATAGGCGATGAAAAAATTGTGGAATGTGTAATATTATTTTTTTGTAATATGCAGTAATAAGAGGGTAGTTCTAGAGGATTATGTTCGAAAAAGAGAAAATGCTTGCATAATAGCAATTTGTATAAGTAGCTTCTGATGTAAAACTCCCTTTCTTGGGAGTTTCAGTGATTTGATTAAAATGCTCAGCTTGAAACTGTATAAACCTCTTATGTTTTTTTTTTCCTTTTCATTTTAACAAAATAGTTCCACCAACAAGAGACAAACAAAAAGCACTCTAAAAATTCTCTTACGTAACAATGAGATGTAGTGAAAATCAGATGCGTTAAAAATAGCCCAACGTCCCCAACCAAATGAAAACCCCAAACACTTCCTAAGCTTCTCGAGATCACGACGATTTTCTCTGCTCTTAAACGGACTTTGCGGTGAGTTACATCTTAGGGATTCCACGATAGTTCCAGAAGTTTTCATTTGATTTAGTAGAATGTAGTGGATGTTGGTCAAAGAATCCGAGTCAAAAAAATACCTTCTTTGCATATTGCATTGCATTTCATCGATCAATCAAACACCCTTCGGAGCCTTATGCGATGCTTGTGTAGTTTGAGAAGAGGTTGAGTAGTTTATCGAGGGCACCCGCATGAAATTTCCTTCCAAAGAGATAGCAAGGTCTTTTGATTCCATTCCACATGCAAGGTGTGTATGTAACTATACCCTGTGTTGGGAAACATAAAGAATTGGAGATTACAATCTTGGTTAAGCACATAAAAACCCGGCATTTACAACTAATTGTAAGTGGAGATGAATTGGTTTTGAAGCGTGTACCGTTCCCTCACTTGTTACGCGTGAAACTTCTTCAATGGACTACAAATTGATCAAAAGGTATACCAATTAATTATCTCAATGGAAGCAAGCAAGGGATTTTTAGGAAACCACAGCAGTTTGGTGATAATACCGTGAGGTTCTTCAGTAACTCGGGTGTGACATCTTCAGACATGTATGTTCTTGGATGCCACTTTTGCTCAGACCAATCGACATGTGTCACAGTCCAGTTAGCAATGCCATCCGGATCAAGCATCTAACAGATTTATCACACCAAAGTTCATTATGGATAAAAAATACTAAAAATGGAATATTTTCTGTTTAGTTAGAGTCAAAATGGATTCTCACATAAAAGAATGTTGGCAGGTAGTGTTCATCTGCGATGCAGTTCTTGTTGCTCTCTATACCTGGCTGAAGAAAATACAAGGCCTTCCTGTTAACGCCTCCATAAAATTGAGAGAAGAAGGTCAGAAACATCTACTTTGAGGTTTAGGTTATTCTCACCCCACAATAGTCCCGGAATTTCGAGTAGTAAAGATTGTCTGCCATAGTTACTACAGCATGCTGACGCTTCATGGAGAACCACTGCACCGATAATTGAATAAGCAATGAAAACAGGTTAAAAAATTCTCTCATGCCAAATTTTGCAGCGTCACTTGATGAAAATGCTTCCGAATAATGAGGAATGGAAGCAAATATGCAGATTAAATGTGTTTTATTTGGTGATACTAATATTGTGTGGTACCAATTCATTACTAGCAAAGAAAAATATGGGCTCCAGAAGAAAATTCCAGTTCCTAAACACGATTTAAGATGGTGCATGCATATGCCATTGCATAACTAGTCCATAAAGAGTTCTACTTAAAAGCAAGTTATCGTGGTAACGGGTTCCAAGTTCCAACACTGACAAAACTGATAACTTATATCAGAGTCTTTGTATTTTAGTGATCTCACATATATTTTCAGAATGTGAGGCAAGCATAATACTCGATCAGTGAAATATTTTCCTACCTGTGAACCCTTTCTAAAATCTTCCTTTGGAATTTCCGGCAACATGTGATCCATATGTCTGCCGATTCCATGTGGACCAGGATCGTCAAAGCTGAAGAGTAAAAGAAAATCATATACAATTAGTATGAGGATGTCGGGAAGAAGACTGGCAAATTGTGTAATTAAAATTCTGATATCTCATCAACTTGAGCAAATGATATTTACCAGTCAATATTGCTGAGATTGGTGTTCATCATATAGTTGTACATGTAATCAAAACTTCGAAGTGGCACACAACTGCAAAACCAGAAACACTCAGCGGGCAACCTCAGAATATCAGTGAGAAGAGGAATAAAGTTTCTGGGAAGTTACCTATCTGAGAGTAAAACAAATTGTTGATTTTCAGGATCTCTAAGAGCATTAGTCAACAAACGTCTCTCAGCATCAATCATTGATATTCTGCCCCAGACCACCTTCAGAAAACATAAAATGATTTTTTTTACCACTATCATAAAAATTAGTTCATGATACATCTACCAACTAAATATAGTCATTCCGGACATATACCATAGAGAGAGATAACATGATATCTACAAATATAAACACAGGAAAATAGACAGACCTCGTCACTTCGAATTTCACGGTTAACAAAGTAACGACTTGTGTGAACTGGAGTGTCCTTTGATGCATGGATGTAAACAGAGAATTTCCCCTCATGACCCTGTGAGGAGGGATAAAAGGACAAAAGCCTCAATGAAGAAAGAATAAAATAAACATGATAGACATATTCTAAGTGTTTGTTAGGCACTACTAAGTATTCTTCCGACTGAACGTACTGCATCCAAGTTTTAAACAATTTTCAAGACGAAGTCCACAATTTCGAAAAATTGACAAACAACACAAAAAACAATCTAATGTTGAAACGAGTTCACTGTATTTCTTATCATCAGCATCAACTGATGCAGGGAAAAGAAGTTGGGAAGAGATGAAGTCTACCTGGAAAAAGAGGTCCCATAGCTTTTCAAATGGCAAAGTACCAGGAGTCAAGAACATAAATGCAATTTTGGAAGTCTTTTGAACAACACGAGGGGTGCTCAATATTTCCCTAATCACTACACGAGCTGCAATCTCGTCATCCGAATATTCCCTTAGCGACGGTGGAAGCCAATCATTAAAGGCCTTACATCCTTTAGATGAGAACATATAACAAGCAGCTCTACTTTGATGAGGGTACATGTAAGCACCAATTACAAACATTGTTATGAGTGCAACCACAGCGAGAATCCATACTGGCTTCCTTGTAGGAGCACGTTGACGAGCCCCAGGCAAAGACTGCGTATAGTTTGTTTTGCCTAGACGCCACCCCTTAATTGCCTTCATCTCACAAAAAAGCTTTATTGCATAGTGCAACACCTGAACCTCAAATATTCTTTAATCCACCACCAAATCTGGAGGAACAAGTTTCGTCAGCTAAAACGAGAAACTCCAGTTGGCAGCTAGAACGGGTCGAAACCTACGTATAAGGAAAACAAATTTGAATATCAAAAGGCAGAGCAGAACATATGGTCACCATACAGAAATGGAAAAGTGCATAAGATAAAACTGTAACAACTAGATAAACAAATTTGATTGAGGCTCTGGTAAATCCAAGGTGGGCAACAAAAAGAATGCCATACAAGTAAAATTCACATATTTCTTCAAGAAGATAACTGATCCTTTCCTGAAGAAAAAACAACCAAAATTTCATATTTTTCTCCCAGATTCCACATCATAAGAGTTGATCCATGGAAGAATGAAACAAGGAAATTGACAATTCCAAGGAGACATTTCAATAATAGTAGAAGAACAAAGTCCAAAGGGAGAAAAGTCAAAGCATCCTTCACATAATCAACGAGCATTGATTGTTTCAGGTCAACAATGGTTCGTAATCTCAGAAGAGAAGGAGATCAAACGAAATCCAAGTATGAAATCGGATCCCTTCTAAAGCTAAATCCATCATCCACAATCGGAAATTAAAACACTGTTAACACCCAACTCAATTCACGTATAAACGTAAACGCACAATCGAAAATCGGAGAAAATCAAACCTGGAAATGGATCCCCACAGAAAGCTTCCGCCTTCGCGAGCTTGTTCGTTTCCACCTAAAGATCTGAAAAACTCAGCGAGCGACCTATAAACTCACAGAAACTTGTGTAAATCTCCCCAGTGTATGCGTATTGATATCTATTCACGCATTCAAACGTCGTAATTTCAATTTCTTCTCTAGTTTTCACGATTTCGCTTCTTCTTCTGATCTCTCTCTATATATATATATATGTCTGTACACAGAAGAAGAAGGAGACGACGACGAAGAAGGAGAAGAACGAGTCTCTTTGGGTTCAAAAAAGAAGAAGAAGTAAGTAATTTTTTAGGCAGAGATTATTATTATTATTATTGTTTATTTTACAATTATATATTTATACATTGAAGAAGTTATTAAATCATCAACGTGTAATTTTATAATTGGCTACTTGTTAATTGTGTTTATACTACTTACTCGTCAAAGACCACGCGTATATGAAAGCGCGTGTGTTTGAATATTACACAGACATATGGTGATTAAATGCAAGATTACACTAATTTAAAAAATATTACTAGATATGATTGTTGTTCTTGTTTTGGGTTCCCTCTAATCTGTGTTTACATTCTTTTTCCACTTCTTAGCCTTTTAAATTTATGAAAAATGTGGACCAACTACTCTACAAACATTTATATTCCTATTGGTTTAATTTGGATCCAGTTTACATTTTGATTTCAGTTTTGAAATAAAAACTTTTATCAACTAAAAAGAATATACATTTTTAGTAATACGTTCTTAGTTAATGTATGTAATGAATTACATGAAAATTCACAAGTTATATGGAAATGTACAATGATGATTTGATCAATACAATATATATTAATATATATATATATAAATAAATAAAAATTGAGATATAAAGAATACATTATTATTTTAGTAGACTATCATATATTACAAAAATAAATTATTGTACTTTTGTATAATTTGCTTCAGTTTTAGGTTGATTATTTTTGTTACTGACTTACTGCAATGTCCTGTAGTCGTCATCGATTAGTGGTTGGTCAATTTGATGGCCAATCAAAGGAAAGCACCATTAATTGTTTATTCCTAATCAAATTCTACCCTTTTTCTCAAAATATTTATTTTCCTTTAAATATATAACAAAAAGTCTTTTTTCCTTTCTAAAATATGACATAGTCCAAACTCTGGGTTCTTAATACAACTTTTGGCAGTATTCTAGGAGATCAATATAAATGACAAAAGTGTCACTATATATATTATTAAATCAATTTGGACTATGTAATAGGAGCCGTGGGCAAGTGCTTGGTAGGCTTCACTAATGCAAAGACGAATATACGACTTTTGAATCAGAACAGGAATATATAACCATTCCAAAGTTATGCTTGTGTATTACAATTTCTAGTTATACATCATTTGTTTTTCGCTGTTAACTTTTTGTCTAAAAAAAGAGACAATCAATTACATAATACCTTTTGATGTGTGGCAAATTTGTCTTAACTCTTAAGTGATTATCTATAGATCTCACATGTGTTGAACTCTTTAGTGAAAAATTAGTCTTAACTCTTAAGTGATCATCTACAGACCTGACATGTGTTGTGCATTCCCACATTTTGGACCCTTTTGATCTCTCTAACCGTGAAACCCATCAAAGTTTTTCTTTCTTTCTTTTGAACGCTTAACCCATCAAAGTTTGTCACGGTTGCACTGACTACAGGGCACGCATTAGATATCTTTGATTTTCAAGGTATCCATTATTCTACCAGACCGTTATAGATAATAGTATTTTAATATCCTTTTCCAACCCATAGAAAATGAGTACACGTTTCCGACAAAAAATTATTGATCCGGCTAAGTACTCGAATGATTGTAGTATAATTTAAATATAAAAATTAAAAATTAATGTAAAAATCACACTAAAAAGAATAAGAACTTCTAATACATAATAGTTCAATAAATAAAAATAATTGTTTAGAATGAATTTGTAAATTCTACAAAAATAGAAATAATTTGTAGAAGTTCTTGGTTGATGGTTTGATCAACTTATCACATTTTTTCCAAATTCCATTTGCTCAGTAGAGAATTGATGTAACCGAGTACGTCACAAGAGAGTAAAGCGGTTCGGGAATTTCTCGTGAATTAAGCGAATGTCGATCAAGAGATCTTTTGTATTTAAGAGTGAGTCGATGCCTAAGTAGGTCGACGTCTTACAAGATATTTTCCCCCCATTTCTTTATGCCTCTACGTGCTTATTTATAGTGATAGGAAAACTAGGGTTT
>OVAP01000306.1:9755-40599 GCA_900406295.1 Aurinia saxatilis | reverse complement strand
TTAGAGATCATAAAAAAACAAGTCAAAGAATCTTCCAATCCGTGGGTTAATGCAAATGAAAGTTGAGATTTTTTCTTAAATTACCAAATAGTATAAATACCTTAGTATTTTGGACACCGTAAGATATCATCTAAAAAATACCGGAAANAAATTACCAAATAATATAAATGACATAATATTTTGGATACGATTAGAGATTTGAAAAAAAAAACAAGTCCTAGAATCCCTCAATTCGTGGGTTACTACACATTAATTTGGACACCATTTGAGATCATAAAAACAAGTCAAAGAATCTTTCAATCCGTGGGTTAATACACATGAAAGTTGAGTATTTATTTCTCAAATTACCAAATGGTATAAATACCTTAGTGTTTTGGACACCGTAAGAGATCATCTTAAAAATACCGGAAATCCTTAAATTTTGGGTTAATACACACGATACTTGAGTATTCTTTCAAAATTACAAAATGATATAAATGACTAAAAATTTTGGTTACGGTTAGAGATCTGAAAAAAAAAACAATTCCAAGCATCCCTCAATTTGTGGGTTAATACACATGAATTTGGACACCATTAGAGATCATAAAAAAACAAGTCAAAGAATCTTCCAATCCGTGGGTTAATGCAAATGAAAGTTGAGATTTTTTCTTAAATTACCAAATAGTATAAATACCTTAGTATTTTGGACACCGTAAGATATCATCTAAAAAATACCGGAAATCCATAAATTTGTGGGTTAATACACACGATACTTGAGTATTTTTCCAAAATTACCAAATAATATAAATGACATAATATTTTGGATACGATTAGAGATTTGAAAAAAAAAACAAGTCCTAGAATCCCTCAATTCGTGGGTTACTACACATTAATTTGGACACCATTTGAGATCATAAAAACAAGTCAAAGAATCTTTCAATCCGTGGGTTAATACACATGAAAGTTGAGTATTTATTTCTCAAATTACCAAATGGTATAAATACCTTAGTGTTTTGGACACCGTAAGAGATCTTCTTAAAAATACCGGAAATCCTTAAATTTTGGGTTAATACACACGATACTTGAGTATTCTTTCAAAATTACAAAATGATATAAATGACTAAAAATTTTGGTTACGGTTAGAGATCTGAAAAAAAAAACAATTCCAAGCATCCCTCAATTTGTGGGTTAATACACATGAATTTGGACACCATTAGAGATCATAAAAAACAAGTCAGAGAATCTTCCAATATGTGGGCTAATACACATGAAAGTTGAGTATTTATTTCTCAAATTACCAAATGGTATATATACCTTAGTGTTTTAGACACCGTAAGAGATCATCTAAGAAATACCATAAATCTTTAAATTTGTGGGTTAATACACATGATACTAAGTATTTTTCAAAATTACCAAATGATTTAAATGACTTAATATTTTGGATACAGTTAGATATTTGAAAAAAAAAACAAGTCCAAGAATCCCTCAATTCGTGGGTTAATACACATGAATTTGGACACAGTTTGAGATCATAAAAAAACAAGTCAAAGAATCTTTCGTCAATACACATGAAAGTTAAGTATTTATTTCTCAAATTACCATATGGTATATATACTTTAGTGTTTTAGACACCGTATGAGATCATCGAAAAAATACCAGAAATCCTTAAATTTGTGGGTTAATACACACGGTACTTGTGTATTTTTTCCAAAATTACCAAATAATATAAATGACTTAATATTTTGGATACGGTTAGAGATTTGAAAGAAAAACAAGTCCTAGAATCCCTCAATTTGTGGGTTAATACACATGAATTTAGACACCGTTTGAGATCATAAAAAAACAAGTCAAAGAATCTTCTAATATGTGGGTTAATACACATGAAAGTAAAGTATTTATTTCTCAAATTACCAAATGGTATATATTCCTTAGTGTTTTACACACCGTGAGAGATCATCTAAGAAATACCGTAAATCTTTAAATTTGTGGGTTAATACACACGATACTTGAGTATTTTTTCAAAATTACCAAATGATATAAATGACTTAATATTTTGGATACGGTTAGATATTTGAAAAAAACAAGTCTAAGAACCCCTTAATTTGTGGGTTAATACACATGAATTTGGACACCGTTTGAGATCATAAAAAAACAAGTCAAAGAATTTTTCAATCTGTGGGTCAATACACACGAAAGTTAAGTATTTATTTCTCAAATTACCAAATGGTATATATACCTTAGTGTTTTAGACACCGTATGAGATAATCTAAAAAATACCAGAAATCCTTAAATTTGTTAATACACACGATACTTGAGTATTTTTTCCAAAATTACGAAATGATATAAATGACTTAATATTTTGGATACGTTAGAGATCTTTAAAAAAAAATCCAAGAATACCTCAATTCGTTGGTTAATACACATGAACTCAGACACCATTAGAGATTATAAAAAAAAGTCAAAGAATTTTTCAATTTGTGGGTTAATCCACATGAAATTTGAGTATATTTCTCAAATTACCAAATTGTATAAATATCTTACTATTTTGTACATGGTAAGAGATCATCTAAAAAATACATAAAATCCTTTAATTTGTGGGTTAATACATACGATACTTGAGCATTTTTCCAAAATTACCAAATGATATAAATGACTTAATATTTTGGAAACAGTTAGAGATCTGAAAAAAAAACAAGTCCAAAATCCCTCAATTCTTGGGTTAATACACATGAATTTGGACACCATTAGAGGTCATAAAAAAACAAGTCAAAGAATCTTCCAATCCGTGGGTAAATCACATGAAAGTTGAGTATTTTTCTCAAATTACCAAATGGTATAAATACATTAGTATTTTGGACATCATAAGAGATCATCTAAAAAATACCGGAAATCCTTAAATATGTGGGTTAATACACACGATAGTTGAGTATTTTTCAAAAATTACCAAATTATATAAATGACTTAATATTTTGGATACGGTTAGATATCTTAAAAAAAACAAGTCCAAGAATCACTCAATTCATGGGTTAATACACATGAATTTGGACACCATTAGAGATTATAAAAATAAAAAGTCAAAGAATCTTCCAATATGTGAGTTAATACACATGAAAGTTGAGTATTTTTTTCCTCACATTACCAAATGGTATAAATACCTTAATATTTTGAACACCATAGGAGATCATCTAAAAAATACCATAAATCCTAAAATTTGTGGGTTAATACACACGATAGTTAAGTATTTATCCAAAATTACCAAGTGATATAAATGACTTAATATTTTGGATACGGTTAGAGATCTTAAAAAAACAACTCCAAGAATCCCTCAATTCGTGGGTTAATACACATGAATTCAAACATCATTACAAACTATAGAAAAACAAGTCCAAGAATCTTCCAATTTGTGTGTTAATACACATGAAAACTGAGTTTTTTTTTCTCAAATGACCAAATGGTATAAATACCTTAGTATTTTGAACACCGTAAGATATCATCTAAAAAATACCAGAAATCCTTAAATTTGTGGTTTAGTACACACGATAGTTGAGTATTTTTCCAAAATTACCAAATGATATAAATGACTGAGTATTTTCGATATGGTTAGAGATATGGAAAAAAACAAGTCCAAGAATCCCACAATTTGTGGTTAATACACATGAATTTGGACACCATTAGAGATCATAAAAAAACAAGTCAAAGAATTTTCCAATCCATGGGTTAATAGACATGAAAGTTAAGTATTTTTCTCAAATTACCAAATGGTATAAATACCATAGTGTTTTTGACACCGTAAGAGATCATCTAAAAAATATCGGAAATCCTTAAATTCGTGGGTTAATACACACGATACTTGAGTATTTTTACAATATTATCAAACGATATAAATGACTAAATATTTAGCATACGGTTAGAGATCTTAAAAGAAACAAGTCCAAGAATCTCTCAATTTGTTGGTTAATACACATGAATTTGGACACTATTAGAGATCATAAAAAAAACAAGTCTAAGAATCTTCCAATTCGTGGGTTAATACACATGAAAGTTGTTTATTTTTCTCAAATTATCAAATGGTATAAATACTATAGTTATTTGGACACCGTAAGAGATCATCTAAAAAATACCAGAAATCCGTAAATTTGTTGGTTAATACACATGATACTTGAGTATTTTTCCAAAATTACAAAATGATATAAATGACTTAGTATTTTGGATACGGTTAGAGATCCGGAAAAAAAACAAGTCCAAGAATCCTTCAATTTGTGGGTTAATACACATGAATTTGGACACCATTAGAGATCATAAAAAAAAAATCAAAGAATCTTCCAATCCGTGGGTTAATGCAAATGAAAGTTGAGTTTTTTTCTTAAATTACCAAATAGTATAAATACCTTAATATTTTGGACACTGTAAGTATCATCTAAAAAATACCGGAAAATCCATAAATTTGTGGGTTAATACACACGGTACTTGAGTATTTTTCCAAAATTACCAAATAATATTAAATGACATAATATTTTGGACATGATTAGAGATTTGGAAGAAAAAAATCAAGTCCTAGAATCCCTCAATTCATGGGTTACTACACATTAATTTGGACACCGTTTGAGATCATAAAAAAACAAGTCAAAGAATCTTCCAATCTGTGGGTTAATACACATGAAAGTTTAGTATTTATTTCTCAAATTACCAAATGGTATAAATACCTTAGTGGTTTGGACACCGAAAGAGATCATCTTAAAAATATCGAAAATCCTTAAATTTGTCGGTTAATACACACGATACTTGAGTATTCTTCCAAAATAACCAAAAGATACAAATGACTTAAAGTTTTGGTTACGGTTAGAGATCTGAAAAAAAAAACAATTCCAAGCATCCCTCAATTTGTGGGTAAATACACATGAATTTGTACACCATTAGAGATCATAAAAAAACAAGTCAAAGAATCTTCCAATCTGTGGGTTAATACACATGAAAGTTCAGTATTTTTTCTCAAATTACCAAATGATATAAATATCATTGTGTTTTTGACACTGTAAGAGATCATCTATAAAATACCGGAAATCCTTAAATGTGTGGGTTAATACACACTATACTTGAGTATTTTTCCAAAATTACCAAATGATATAAATAACTTAATATTTTGGATACAATTAGAGAACTGAAAAAAAAAACAAGTCCAAGAATTCTTCATTTCGTGGTTAATACACATGTATTTGGATACCATTAGAAATCATAAAAAAACAAGTAAAATATTATTCCAATCCGTGTGTTAATACACATGAAAGTTGAGTATTTTTGTCAAATTACTAATGTTATAAATACATTAGTATTTTGAACACCGTAAGAGATCATCTAAAAACAACCAGAAATCCTTAAATTTATGGGTTAATACACACGATACTTGAGTATTTTTCCAAAATTACCAAATGTTAACACATATTTCTTATACACAATAGTACGTACCTAAGTATCTTAAAAAAAAACAAGTCCAAGAATCCCTTAATTCGTGGGTTAATATACATGAATTTGGACACCATTATAGATCATAAAAAAACTAGTCAAAGAATCTTTCAATCTGTGGGTTAATACACATGAAAGTTCAGTATTGTTTTCTTAAATTACCAAATGGTATAAATACCTAAGTATTTTGAACACCGTAAGAGATCATCTAAAAAATACCGGAAATCCTAAAATTTGTGGGTTAATACACACGATACTTGAGTATTTTTTCAAAATTACCAAATGATATAAATGACTTAATATTTTGGATACGGTTAGATATCTGAAAAAACAAGTACAAGAATCCCTCAATTCGTAGGTTAATACACATGAATTTGGACATCATTTGCAATCATAAAAAAACAAGTCCAAAAATCTTCCAATTTGTGGCTTAATACAGATGAAAGTTGAGTATTTTTCTCAAATTACCAAATGGTATAAATACCTTAGTATTTTGGACACTGTAAAAAGATCATCTAAAAAATACCGAAAATCCTTAAACTTGTGGGTTAATACACACGACAGTTGAGTATTTTTCCAAAATTACCAAATGATATAAATGACTTAATATTTTGGATACGGTTAGAGATTTTATAAAAACAAGTCCAAGAATCTCTCAATTCGTGGGTTAATACACATAAATTTGGACACCATTAGAGATCATAAAAAAAACGAGTCGAAGAATTTTCCAATATGTGACTTAATACACATGAAACTTAAGTATTTTTCTCAAATTATAAAATGGTATAAATACCTTAGTATTTTGGACACCGTAAGAGATCATCTAAAAAATAACGGAAATCCTTAAATTTGTGGGTTAATACACACGGTACTTGTGTATTTTTTCCAAAATTACCAAATAATATAAATGACTTAATATTTTGGATAAGATTAGAGATCTTATAAAAAACAAGTCCAAAAATCTCTAAATTCTTGGGTTAATACACATGAATTCGGACAACATTAAAGATCATAAAAAAACAAGTCGAAGAATTTTCCAATATCTGACTTAATACACATGAAACTTAAGTATTTTTCTCAAATTACCAAATGGTATAAATACCTTAGTATTTTGAACACCGTAAGAGATCATCTAAAAAATACCGGAAATCCTTAAATTTGTGAGTAAATACACACGATACTTGATTATTTTTCCAAAATTACCAAATGATATAAATGACTTAATATTTTGGATACGGTTAGATATCTGAAAAAAACAAGTCCAAGAATCCCTCAATTCGTAGGTTAATACACATGAATTTGGACATCATTTCCAATCATAAAAAAAACAAGTCCAAAAATCTTCCAATTTGTGGCTTAATGCACATGAAAGTTGAGTATATATTTCTCAAATTGCCAAATGGTATAAATACCTTAGTATTTTGGACACTGTAAGAGATCATCTAAAATAACGGAAATCCTTAAATTTGTGGGTTAATACACACGGTACTTGTGTATTTTTTCCAAAATTACCAAATAATATAAATGATTTAATATTTTGGATATGGTTAGAGATCTTATTGAAAACAAGTCCAAGAATCTCTCAATTCGTGGGTTAATACACATGAATTTGGACACCATTAGAGATCATAAAATAACGAGTCGAATAATTTTCCAATATGTGACTTAATACACATGAAACTTAAGTATTTTTCTCAAATTACCAAATGGTATAAATACCTTAGTATTTGAACACCTTAAGAGATCATCTAACAATACCGGAAATCCTTAAATGTGTGGGTTAATACACACGATACTAGAGTATTTTTACAAAATTACCAAATAATATAAATGACTTAATATTTTGGATACGGTTAGATATCTGGAAAAAAACAAGTCCAAGAATCCCTCAATTTGTGGGTTAATACATATGAATTTGGACACCATTAGAGATCATAAAAAAACAAATCAAATAATCTTCCAATCTGTGGGTTAATACACATGAAAGTTCAGTATTGTTTTCTTAAATTACCAAATGATATAAATACCTAAGTATTTTGAACACCGTAAGAGATCATCTAAAAAATACCGGAAATCCTTAAATTTACCTCAATGGTGTTACTAAGAAATTTTAAACAAGATAGTATTTTGTAACTCATCAATAGGTGTGAGATCATAAGGAATGGTATGCAAGAGTACCTGACACCAATGGGACCTACCCCTCTCCATGTAAACCCAATATTCGAGATAGGTCCAGTGGAACCAAGATTCACAGAGTGGCTAGTCTTTGAAGGTATCAGTGTCGATGAAAGCGGAAGACAACATTACCTAGACGCAACAGTTGCATACAAACGAGCAGTTCTCAACGCTATAGACTATCTCTTCAAATTCGGTTATACAAAAGAACAGGTAGTAATCTCTACACCTTAATCTTTTCTCCAAAAAACTATGGTGTCTCTACACCATAATCTAGTCACAAGCATTACAAGAAACTATGGTGTTTCTACAGGTATACCTCTTACTCTCATGTTGCCCATGCGAAGGAAGACTATCCGGAATAGTTGATTCTCCAAACGCCGTTGCAACACTCGCAATACCTACTGCCATCTTTGATCAGGTCTGAAACCACTTTCTTTTCTTTAACTAGCTATCAAAGAAAACAACATAACAAAGATGCTAAAACATTGCTTATGTTAATGCAGGACATTCGACCAAAGATTCGAAAGGTTCCACTAGGACCTCGGATAGTGAGGAAGCCAGACGTTCTAAAGAGCACATACGATGGAAAACTTCCAATTACCAAGAATCCAAGTTCCTCCTCCTAGCTTCTAACAACAAAATGTATCTAAAAGCTAATACCTATACTGTATAATAAAGCAACTCAAGAAACCTTAAAGTAATGATGCTCCTTCAGTCACAAAGTCATTTCGAATCGAAATAGCAAAGCAGGGCAGCTAATAAGTATCCATATAAGCTTTAAAGGCAGAAACTTTACATTTTCCATTTCTTCTTAAATCTATAAATCCACAAACTAACCACTTCAAGATACTAAAATGTCCCATTTTTTTAACTTACTTCAAAACATCGATCTGCTGAAGCCAGCAAAGAACAACGTAGTTGAGGAATCATTTCTACGAGTAATATACTGAGATGGAGAAGACGACGACGACGAACAAAAAGCTCCATTGTTTTTAGGCCCCAAAAGCCCATTAATACAAAAAGGCCCGTAACCATAAGACATCAAAAGTCCAAATTGTCCTAGTGGAACTATACAATATACACTACCCTAATTTAATTATTAACGTATGCATCTTAAATGATAAGGAAACAAATATTTTCATAAATCTCGTAAATTAGTCGTGATTTCAGTGAAAGATCCTTCTGGATACAAAATATTTATATATATAATGATCGGTAAATGAATAGAGACCGTATAATATTACACATCTATATTAAAAGAATTTGGATAATTTCACAAATTGTATATGTCACCCTTACGAATGAGTCATGTTAATTCTTTTTGGATGGTTTCAGTTGGAAAAAGAAAGGATTTCGGTATGGGTGAATTTGTATAAATCACAATACTAGTTTAATAGCTATGTAATAACTCAAATTCATTCAATAACAAAAAAAAATGTTGTAAAAGAACTTGTTTCTCCTTTTGAAATTAATGGATTTGGTTTTTTTTTATAATCAAAAAAATACACATCATTATTCATTATATATATATATATATATATATGTTTTTTTAATATACAACAACATTTTTTACCCTATTCTAGTTTATATATAGATTAAATCTTTTATTATGAATTAATTAAATTTTATAAACTTGATATAAAAAACATATATTTTTTTACACATTTAACATGATTTAAATTTTTAAAAACTGATTTCAATTGTTTAATACTTAGATTAGTAGTTACTAAATGAATAACATTGTGTTCTATTTCATGTAAATTTAACAACATAAACATCATCACATTCCTTTTTAATGATCAGAAATTGCTTAAACTTTCCAAATCAGTAACTGAAATCTAAAATTGTTTGAAATTTCCATATTATGATTCCATGAATATTGCATTCTTAATGATTGAAAATAGAAATATTTATCAATCATTCTTTCTTCGCAAATGTCCAAATAGAATAATATGTCGAAAAACGTAATACTATGTCAAATAAAATAGTATGTCGAATCTTTCTTTCTTGTTTGAGGATGATATGATTTTGTGGTGGTTATGATGGTGATGAGGAGGAAGGTGGATTTGTTGTGGGAGAGTTGAAAGAGAAAAAGAAAGATGATTAAGAGGGAAAGGAAAAGGAAGAGATTGGTTGTTTTCTTCTTCTATAGATGATAATTAATCTTGATGGAGTTTGATTAATTATTTTGTTGTTGTTCTTCATCTTGTGTTTGTGTATTGAAATTAAAGGTGAATTAGGGAAGAGAAAAGTAATAGAAGAGAAAAAAATAAAAAAGAAGAGAAATATATGAGAGAAGTGTGTTTGGTGGATAAGGGTAGAAAGGGATTAAAATTCATTAATATATATATATATATATCCTAGTTATGATGCTCAATTGGCTATTCATTTAATATGCTCACTTGTTTTGGTCATCTTGCCTAATATTTCTTTCGGTATAGAATTTCCGGTTAACAGTATATATATATGGTAGGTGTTACACATCCAAAATAATTATTTGGTTAGAGTCCATGTCCTGAAATTAAACTCTACTTAGAATGTAGATTCAGTGGCCATGCATATGCATTGGTGACTGGTGAGATAGTGTCTAATAATTGGTTATTGTAAAATAATGTTTTGAACTTCTCGAGAACATTGTTGTTCAAAAGGTCTTTGCTAATCAAAAGACAAGATTATAATAAAATAATTGACGGTGCTAGGATCTAACCCTACATCAAGATTTTAAACGGTAATTAAATGTTAATCAAAAGAGATTTTCCCGTATATTTCTCCAACTGTTAACCCAAAGTCTTAGGAGTTGTACTAAACATGGTTACGACAATGTAAATAGAAAAAGAACAAACATTGATCACGAGAGAATCTTGTATTTGAGGTTACTTGTGTCGTCTGCATATTACTCACATGCATGCGTCGATGTGTGATATATGATGGGGGGTGATTTTATCATGATCATGATAATGACAACAATAATGATAATGATGATGAATGATGGGCTTTGATTTGACAAGACGAGAGTCACGAAGAGGACGATGATATTGATGTAATATTATTATTATTATTATTGTTATAATTATTACTTCGAGTCTTATCGTCAGTACTTCAGTAGACATCGCTCCATGTCTTTCTCTTATAACATCCGTATCGAAAGACAAGTCGGAGAATTTTTTTTTAAGTTTATTATGCACAGAATGCATATATCTATGTCTTGGCATTTGTATGACCGCCAGTGCAAGCATTACTCTAAAAAAAACCATTTTTTCTAATGATATATAACCTTTATACCATAATACTATAATTTTCAAACATCAATTAAAGTGAAATAAAAATATATTTTTAAAAAGAAAAGAAAATACTAGATAATTTGAGCTAGTTTGATAAAACCATTTTTTCTAATGATATATAACATTTTGCCTGTTTTAGGATTGTTTGATTGTCAAAAAGAAAAACTACTAGACAAAATGTTTAAACCAAAAAGAAAAAGGTATGGTATTTGCAGTATAATAACATGATTGTGGAATATGAAAACGAAGGAAGCTCCGAGTTAGAGCCAAGAGGCACCGAAACAAAGAACCTGCAACTGCAAGCAGAAGTCCCATCTTGTTCCTTTGACTCTTTTTATTTTTCTCTCAAATAAGCTAAAACCTTAACAAACTCCCAATTATTATATTCATTTGTTTTTTTTCCTATGCAGTGTTATTTTTATGTTTTAAATTCATGAAAAATGTAATTTTACTGTCTAATTAACTCTATTTCAACCAATACATATGTTTTTAATTTTCTATGATAATAGTTACAATTGAAAAAAAAAACTTGGATGTAAATGCAATATAGATAAGAAAAATTAAATACACAATAACATCACCATATAAAATTGATCAATCGAAAATTTTACTATGGAAAAAAAATGAAAAGTTATATTATTTGATGTGTGGCTAAAACAAAACTGTTTGGAAAATATCTTAGAATTATGAATAATTGCAGTATTTAATGTATTAAAGAATAAATAGATTGAAAATACGGTATTGTTTGAATAGTATAAATGTACATCCTAGAATAAGTATGGCTCATACAAAAGAAGTATAAATATGTAAGATTTATGATGGAGCATAAATGATGACATGTATTGTATTCTGCTACATGGTTGAAGTAAACCACACTTACCATTCACTAGGAACAATTTGATTACCAACTTTATTTTCCCCACACATATATAATTTTCTTCATTTGATAACAATTCACCTCAAGACATACAATTATGGGAATGGCACAATCGTTTCCAAACGCATGGGATATGCATTTATGCCTTGGTGTAAACGCATTTCACAAGTTTGGACCAGACCAATTTGATTGACAAACTTTGTTTTTTTTCCTCCAAATGAAAGAAATTGAATAGATAATCTCAAATAGATATTTTTAGTGTATTTTTAAAAAAAGTAAAACAAATCTCTGATTTTTCATAAATAGTAGATCTCTGATTGTTCCTGCCACAAACATCGTGATTCTGTATGAAACGTCATTTCAAGCACTCTTGATTATCGTCCACCATTCTCCCCTATCATAATGCACTCTTACACATACTCCTATATTTACACTTTTTAATATTTTTAATCGCATTTATAAAGAAAAAAACTAATGCCTAAAAAGTCTTAGACGAAAGCTAGTAGCATTTCTTGGAACATACGGGTCTTTATCTGAAATCTTTAGTGATCAAATAGAAAACAATATTTCCTTTCATTTATAAAACATGTATAGCACTAACATAATATTCATGTTTGTATTTTAAATATAATTTAAAATTTGTAATATCATAGNTATCTGAAATCTTTAGTGATCAAATAGAAAACAATATTTCCTTTCATTTATAAAACATGTATAGCACTAACATAATATTCATGTTTGTATTTTAAAATATACAATCTTATAATTTAAAATTTGTAATATCATAGTNAGAAAACAATATTTCCTTTCATTTATAAAACATGTATAGCACTAACATAATATTCATGTTTGTATTTTAAATATAATTTAAAATTTGTAATATCATAGTTTTTTTTTTGCGTTTGGTTGTTATAATACAAATAATACTTGATGATTTAGTTGTTAAATTGAATCAAGCGGTGGTAGGTTATTGGTTACCATTCGAGGTAGGAATCATCATTTGAGTCTAGGTTAGAGATTGATTCTCTTTAAACGCGGAACTATCTAATCATTCTATTTGACCACCTAATTCACATGCGCGAAAAAAAAACCTAAGTAGAAAGAAGATTAGTTCGGACGAAAAGCCTATAATTTCCTCTTAATAACAAATTTTTTTTTTTGACATTTTAAGAAAACATACATCAAAAGAGATGCTAACTTTTTTTATTTACTTGTTGAACAATTAATCAGAATGATTATTTTTGTGTGCATGTCCGAATTATTTTGTTTTTGTTCGAAGTGAAAACATATCTACCATTTTAGAAGGTTTAGAAAATTATTAATAGTTCAAAATTCACTTAGATGATAATAAATCTTAAGACGATTTGTAGCCTAATAATTTATAATAGCGTTTTGGGTTCTAACCCAACTTAATTCATATTATTGTTGACAAAAAAGAAAAAAAAATCATTTAGATGATGATAAAACCCAATATTACATGAGCGGAAATCAAATATTGTATTTTACGTTAATAACATGCAATATACAATACAAATATTTGAACTCAGAATAACATTACATGTCCTCCTTCTTAACATTAAATTGTTGTATGCATACATCCGTATAGTGACATATTTTGATAAAAATGCATGAACCTAACCGTATAGAAACGATTCATAAGTTGTTTCAGGATATAGATAAGCAACATGCATATAGTTGCATACAATCGGTGATCTCTTCAAAGCCTAGCTAAGGCCCGTACCTAATAAAAAGAAAAAAAATCATTTCACTTTAAAAATATTTTTCACTACACAAAACAAAACAAAAGGTAGTATTAAAAGTTTTATTTACGTTAGTGTGAATTAAATGTTTTGAATTGACATTTCCTTAGTGTATCCCTTGCCGCTTTGTGCCCTCAACATTCACAGCTGGATTTTACACAAAAAGACACTATTCTCATTTTACACTTATCCGACATAAGTCGGTAAAACAAAAACTTTGGTCTGACTTCTGTAGGCTTTGACTGGTCTTAACTTAAGTTTCAACGATACCGTTTTATGATATTAACTCACTTAATTAACTAGCTAATTACGTAAAAGTTTAACTTGTAAGTCATTAGTTCGGATGACCTTCACATGGTTATGAGATCCCGGTACACTCTACGTGCGTTGGCTTTAATTTATTGAAGGTTCAACTAGAAAAACAACAACATTTGAATAAACAGCGACAAGTTCAACTAGAAAAATTAATATTCAAGAACAAGTTTAGAAATTATGATCGAGTGACACTTAAAACAGAATCGTATTACATATTTTAACTATAATCTAAAAAATGTATAATTCAGTTGAAAAAAACTTTTGATCGTTAAAAAAGAGAGTAAAAGATAGAAACATACAGTCAACATGTTGTCAATTAAAACGAATCAAATTTATGAAATCTTAAAGAAAAAATATGAGTAATTGGTGTAAATACCCTCTAATCTATGATTTTTTATTAATAATAGTATGTACAATCTTGTAAAAATTAAAATATATTTATATATATTTCAAAACCGACAAAACATAAAATATGAAAATATGACAGCATACAAAGTACTACATGAGAATCCTCTAAAATCTAAATCTAACAAGTTGAATCACTCTATAAAAATATGTAATAAGAACAAGTCCAATGGAGATTTGAATTGGAGTTTGAAAAAAATAATAATAATAAAATAATATGAAGAGGGGNGGGGAAAGAGAAGGGAATGAATCTCTTAAACAAGAGACTAGAATTTCAAATATACCATACTCACATTCCAAATACCTTTTTATCATTGATTTCAATTTTTATTTTAAGTTAAAATTTTATTACATTGTTACAATATATTAAAACTATCACTGTTATATTACTAACAAATTTTTTAAGAGGTTATACTATTGAAGATGGTCTAAGGACTCAGCTTTTGCTATTATACATCTCCTTTTGATTCATTAAGATAAACAAATTGTGTTGGATATTATTTAGACGAAGTGGTCATAATTAACCAAATGGTTGCTGTCTAGTAATGTAACTAATTCATCCAAAGTTGGCATATGTAATGTAACTATATATTAACTTTTCATATATTGAAGGTCTCGGTAAAGAAAATGACCAAATGATCTTGAGACAAAAGGCCAACGACCACGCTTTTTGGCATATTGNAAGAAAATGACCAAATGATCTTGAGACAAAAGGCCAACGACCACGCTTTTTGGCATATTGACATAAAGTATTCTTCTAATGATAATTGTTGTTTAAATAATATACAAAAAACTATAGTATAAATAATAAAAAATACAACNGACATAAAGTATTCTTCTAATGATAATTGTTGTTTAAATAATATACAAAAAAACTATAGTATAAATAATAAAAAATACAACTTTTTAGTTGAAGAAATAAATAATAAAATCATAATTCCGGAAAGTTCGTAACAAACCCACGTCACTCCTCGAGCCACTCCATCCACTAGTTAAAATTCAAGTCTTATCAATTAGTTTAGATTCTTTTGTTATATTTTTGTGGGTCTACTTGCATGAGAACACAAGCAAAATAGCTATCTTCATCAGTATTTACATTATTTTGTTATGTAATATTTTTGTCCCTAAGTGAAAGAAGATTTTTATATTTGCCATCAGGAATTTTGATATTCCCCCACAAGACAAATGGCAATATCTTAGTTACTTTGTTTCCAACTTGCTACCATCCTCACACTTTCACACACAATACATATACATATATCACTCATTTACATATTTTCAAGTATATATTTATAACCTAATATATATATATATAATATGAAAATAGAAACTCATATATATAATTCANTATTTGCCATCAGGAATTTTGATATTCCCCCACAAGACAAATGGCAATATCTAAGTTACTTTGTTTCCAACTTGCTACCATCCTCACACTTTCACACACAATACATATACATATACATATATCACTCATTTACATATTTTCCAAGTATATATTTATAACCTAATATATATATAATATATGAAAATAAGAAACTCATATATATAATTCGNTTACATATTTTCAAGTATATATTTATAACCTAATATATATATATATAATATGAAAATAGAAACTCATATATATAATTCATATGTATATGTCATTTTAATTCACCATTCATTATTTCACCTATTTTGTCTCGTAATGATGTCACAAACTCACACTTGTATCTTGACTATAATAACTTCACCGCTCCAACGATATTTTCATTGTATATACATAATTCAATGTATGAGTTTATCTCAGATCCATTCCTCTCTTTTTTTTTCTTTTTTTTTTACTTTAATGTAGTATGATTCCAAAGTAAAATCCTAAATAAATATNTCACCTATTTTGTCTCGTAATGATGTCACAAACTCACACTTGTATCTTGACTATAATAACTTCACCGCTCCAACGATATTTTCATTGTATATACATAATTCAATGTATGAGTTTATCACCATCGATCTCAGATCCATTCCTCTCTTTTTTTTTTTACTTTAATGTAGTATGATTCCAAAGTAAAATCCTATATAAATACATAAAATGATGAATGAGATTACTCAGTATATGGAAGTAAAACCTATTCATCACTCTAATTTAATTAATGGAGTATGATAAAAATAAATATGATTTCAAACTCTAATTTGAAAAGAAAAATAGTGATTAACGATGATCTAAACTATACTATCAACGTTATATAATTACATAGCTAGAACTTATAATATTTAGGATATGAATGATGACCTAATCACACCATACAGTAAGACCACATACTATTATTCTATATCATATTTTTGAGTGTTTTATAAAACCGTAATTTCATTTTTGCGTTTTGGTGTTAACATTAGGAGCCTACATATTCGATTGTCTCGCGGAAAATGATCATACAAAATGACATGCTGAATGGACCTATGGTAAATGAGGTTGGGTCAAACTAAACTAAACATATAATCTTGGAATATACAAAAACGACATGAAAATATATGTGAATGCGAAATTGTATTGCACCGGTCCTACAATAATAGCTGTCCTCTGTCAAAATGCAAATACAAAAATAAATGTGTTGTAAAATTCGAATAAATCACATGGGAATAGGACATGGAAACTCTTAAAATTCATAAGATAATTAATCATGGATTAGGCCGGTTAAAACATATCAAGATCGTTTCATTTGATGTCTTCGAGGAATTTGTCGAAGAATTTTTATTTTTACGTAATCTTATGATTTGTCTAATCTTTTACAGTTAATCATACTCACAATAATTAATATGATACGTGTTGAATTGTAGTCTTCGTATAGACAAGTTAATCTTGACCAAAAAGACAATAATTTGTCTGCTAATTACTCGACATTTTGAGTAGTACGATGTGGTCCATGGTATATTTATATGTTACAAAACGATCCACATCGTTACTTAATTAGTAGTTTAATTATACGGACAGTTAACATAAAATACTCTCTAGATTAGCTAGCTAGTCACATAATTAATCATCTAGATTTTGTAACCAGACATAAAATGTATGATTTATGTGTATGATGTTATTATTGTTATAAAGCATGGCGAGATGGAAACAAATTCCTGAAATTACGCACCATTACATAATTTTGTCTAATTGCTAGTATTTTTTGTTGTGGGTAAAATGTCAATATGTCATATCATATGTAAGCACTTTTGTCAAAAACGAAAACGAGAATTATATAAGTAAGATTCTAACGTTATAATATTATCATCAGTACGTGGGCTCTCATTTGCAGCTATTATTGATCAAGTTCTTCAAAACAAAAGAGTATCGACCACCACATACGGTAATAGAAAGTTTCGGAGTCGATAAACTAAAACTAGATACAAGGATGAAAGATCAAAATTAACTACAACATACATCGAATAAGGCTAACTAAGATAGTAAAATAAACTGATTGATGGTAATAGGAAATAGAGGGTAGTAAAGATGATTGTCAGTCATCTTGAATCCACCGCGAAGAAAATGATGGATGGAGCAACACTTAACGCCAAACAACCAATGAAAATAACGAGAAAAAAGATATAGGAAATGCCGGCGGTTCTATAATCTAACTCCACTTTATATCTCTTTTTACATCTCAATCCACCAAGGTCGAGCTACTGAGGAAACAATTGCGAGTCTGAATTTATTGTTGAGAACAGTAGATGCTTCGATCAATTGAAAAGCCCCAACTTCCTCCAAAACCGGCTTGCACGAGAACCCAACCCCGTTAGATCATCAATCAAATTGAAACGACATTAGCGACCAAAATTCGAGCAGGTTACAAGTAATAAAGACCCCATCCGAAGACATGCAGAACCAGTACAGGGAAAAAGAAACAAATTGGCGAGGTCATCGAACTTTAAAGAGAACTGTAGCTAGAGAAACACAAAGGATAAAGAGATCTAAGCCAAGATCGTAGATCAAAATCAACACCACCGTCATCCTCACCCAACCGACTGATCTACCCTGATCTGGTCAGATCTGCCAAACTGAAAAAAAAAAAAAAACAAGAAGGAAAGGGTTCTGATCGGTGTTTTGTGTCGGTGGTGAGATCACCAAACACCGGCCGGAAAAGTGTAGATCTAGGCAGAGATTACTTAGAGGCTAAGAGAGTATTTCTCTTTCTCTAAAAGTTCGAGAGAAAGTGAGTAACTTTGCTTACTATGATTTTTTTTTTAAAACCATAGGGAAAAAAAAACGAAACCAGTAACAACAAATGGATCAATGGATAACAGTAACATAATGAAATATAAAAAAATAACAAGTAAGAAAATCTATAGTAATACCAAAATAGATAAACAAGATAAAAATAAAGCAACGTTAGGTATATCCAAAGAAGGAGGGGAAGGGTCGTATCTTGGATTACCAGTGTGTTTTAGTGGCTCCAAACGTCGACTACTGAGTTTCATTCATAAAAAAATTAAATCACACGTGGATGGTTGGTATGCAAAAGCCATCTCGAACGGTGGAAAATAAATTCTCTTGCCTTAACTTTGTCGGTCAATGCAATGTCATGCTTCAAAGTTTCGAAAGACTTGTGCCAAAAACTCACTAGTGCGATGACTGAATATTAGTGGACTAGTGGAGATAATTGACATAAAATCTCTTGGGTCGCTTGGCAGAAGCTTTGCCTATATAAAGAACATGGGGGAATTGGGTTCCATGATATCGCGAGCTTTAATCAAGCCTTGTTGTGTAAACAATTTTTGAGATTACTGGAGAATCCTGAATCCCTCCTATCTCGTCTCTTTAAAAGTCGATATTTTCCACACGGAAGTTTCATGGATTGTGTTGAGGGTAACCGGCCGTCATATGCATGGAGAAGTTTGTTACATGGGAGAGATTTACTACAAAAAGGTCTAGTGCGGTCTATTGGCAATGGCAGTGATACATTGGTTTCGCCTCGTCATGGTTATTTGACTCGATTCCTATATTACCAATCCCAAGGCAACGAACTTTTGATGATTCTCTTAGGGTTTCAGATTTATTCATTCCTTGTACGGATTTATGGAATGAAACTCTTCTACAGGAGTTATTCTATGATAGAGATGTTGCCTTTATTCGGAAGATCAAGCCATCTTTGGCTGTAAATGACGGATATATATGGGGTCATACACCATAAGGTCGTTACTCGGTAAAAAGTGGTTATACACTTCTAATGGTTGCATCCGCGCTTATGGACACTGCCACCGTTAGAGAAAACTTTGGAGTGAAATCTGGAAAGTCAAGGCGGCTCCAAAAATTAAACATTTCTTATGGAAGTGTCTCTCAAGGGCTCTACCAGTCAAAGGTAGATTAGTTTCACGTGGAATAAATTTAGACCCACTCTGTCCGGCTTGTGGTTTAGATAACGAAACAATCACTCACATGTTGTTTCACCGCCCTATAGCTGTGGAGATTTGCACGAGGGCGGGATTACTCGTCCCACCTAATGAGTTTTCAATGAACTCCATGTTCTTAAATTTTCACTTCTTAGACCAACATGACAATACTGAGGACGCACTTCCATTTCCTTGGTTTCTGTGGCATTTGTGGAAGGCCAGAAATGTTTTAGTGTTCGAACATCGGTCATGGATGGCAAATTTTGTTATTAATCAGGCTAAGAAGGATTATCAAGAATGACGGCTTATCAACTCTCTAGAAGACACATCTATGACTACATTGGAAAAACATGCATGGCAAAAACCGTTTCTACCGTGGGCCAAATGCAATGTAGCTAGTTCTTGGGTTCACTCTAATCGGTTTAGTGGCAGTGCGTGGATTGTGCGCAACAGTTATGGCGTACCACTTTTCCATGGTCGAAATGCATTTGCACATTGTTCATCACGTTTTAAGTTGGAGCTACATGGGATCTTATGGGCAGCACAATGCGCTTACGATCTACATCTGAAAAACGTCTGGTTTGAAGTTTTTGAGCCCCGTATTATGGATGTTTTAAGATCACCGACGCATTTCCCCTCAGCTAGGACATTGATTCACAAAGTCAGGTGTGTTTTGTATGCTATAAATGGGTCATTGATAAATGATGTCGCGGGATCGGCTAATCTAATTGCTATGAGAATGGCTACGAGTGTAACTAAGGAGCATCAGTATCAATCTTACATTTTCTGTAATGGACCGACTTTGTTATCTGACCAAATAGAGCTAGAAAGTGCGAGTTAGGTTCCTTTAGTACACTTGTTTTGTGGTTTTTATCATTTTTGTTACCTTCCTATTGGTTAGGTGACTTTCCTCTCGTTTGTAAAGGTTTTTTGCCATAGCATTGTGTTCATTGTCGATGTTCTAGTTTCACGAGACTTTCTTAAAACGTCTTTAATTTGTGCTAGGAGAAGTGAGCGGTGACGTCTTCTCTGTAAGATTTTGATGGCTTGTGTCACTATAGCTTCATCATTTAACCCGAGATCAATATGTCCCCTAGGTCAGTGAGCATATAAAACTAAATTCAATAAATTTATTAACTTGATTTGTAAAATCCAATATTTTTTATTTTAAATGATATTTACATTCTTAGAGGAAAAAAACTCGAGCATATTTTGCTTAACTATATAGTGAAAGAAATGTCATTAAAGTGTTACCGGTATATAATGCACATGAGTTTCACTTGAATATTTTACTTGGTTCCCTTAATTATTATATATCATGGATAAGAAAGTTTCAGTTGAGTTTCAAACTCTATGTAAGAAGACGAATGATATTAGTTCCAAGTAAAAAGATGAGTTCGCTCTAATTTGAACTCTCTTTGGTTCAAAATTTAAGACGGCGACAACATAGCCAACTTACTCTGGCGACGTCATGGCCATCCTGCACTTTTCTCCCGCTCACAATAAGAACACAAAGTCCCAACCCGCTCCGCCGCTGGGATCTAGTCGGGAAGCCGTCGGTGCCACCAGATCCAACCGACCCCCCGGATCTGGCGAAGCAAAAGAGTGTTGACCACCACCCCCGACTCTATCTCCATTGTCGTTCCATCGACTCAACCCACTGGTCCACTCACATCCGCCGATACTCTCAACCTCACCCTTCATGTCGGCCCCCCTCACCATCACTCTCTAATCCACCGCGGGAAGAGGAACCCGGGACCCTTTCCTCTTACCTCCATTCACTCCAACACCCCTATTCACAACCAATCCACATCTCCACAACTGCCGCCAATGCCCTCCTCGGTCACACTCCACCATTCCCCCACTTCACCTCGTTACATACTCACCAACTCTCTCACGTTTTCACAACAATATTGTTATCTATGTGAAGGAGAGATTGGTTAAAAATACGACCACCACGGCTCATAACCACCAACGACCCCATTCTTGCGGTCGGTTTTCCGGATTGCACACGACACTGTCACCGCAAAAGCACCTCCATCCCTCACCGTTGAAGCTTTTTCGGTGAGGAGGCAAAACCACCCAGATTTGAAGCCAGAGGGCATGGACATGAGCCTACCAAAGATGAAGCGGAATTGTTTTAATTTCCAACAGATGGAAATCAAGCCAACTCAGGAAAACATCTCAGCCATCATGAAGAGCACTCAGTCGCCATCATGCGTATATCTGGATCAAAGATATTAAGCTCAAGTGAAGTTTCTATACCAAACTGACTATCGATTTACTGTGTGGCTTTAGGTGAATGAAAAATTCGCAAAATCATGAGGAGCATTCAATCGCCATTGGGCGTATCTCTGGATCGAAAACATCGAGTTCAAGTGAAATTTTCAACACCAAACTGACTACCGACCTACTGATGTCTGGTTTTAGATAGATTAAAATAATGCAAAATCCAAATTTTGTCTTTGTTTGTATTCCTCATAAGGAAAATANTGGGCGTATCTCTGGATCGAAAACATCGAGTTCAAGTGAAATTTTCAACACCGAACTGACTACCGACCTACTGATGTCTGGTTTTAGATAGATTAAAATAATGCAAAATCCAAATTTTGTCTTTGTTTGTATTCCTCATAAGGAAAATATTGAAACATATATATTTGCTCAACAAGTTCTAAGCTTATCCAATATATTCCTATCTTTAAATTAATATTTATGGAATCAATTTGCAAAAAAAAAATTATGATATATTAGTTTCAAGTTGCTGTTAATGAATATTTGTTATGTAATTAAACATTGTTCAGTGACCTTTCAAGTAATTTTATGGACTTTTCAGTTGTTAAAAGCAATCTTATTGTTATTATTAAATAGACTTATCTTATACTAAAGATATAATACAACCCTTTGCTCTTCGATATAATGAAATACCAATGTCACTAGTTTTAATCAGATTCTTAATTGGTTACTTTTATGTGGAACACTTGTTAATTTCTATTGCTATGTAAGTTGTAGAAGTATTTCGACTTTTTTTTTTGGGTCAACAGGAATATTTTAATATTGTGCAAAACATATGGGTCCATCACACACAAAAGAAACACTACTTTCCTACTACATATTCCTTATTCACTAACCGAAATTCAAAACTAAATTTATATTTTCAATAACTAATAGGTAAACTGTCTAATTTTTAGTAAAATTTTGTTAATAGAAATGGTTTTGTACTAACAAAGAGTCTTTTGTACCTAGTGCTTATTAATTATAAAGGTGGTAATAATTATTTAGCAAAAGCCGGAAAAACAACAGTAATAAACCAAATAATTAAACAGTCCATAAATCATATTTATAAAATCATGATAGGCAGAAAGAAGAAAAAAATGGCTCATTAAAAATATTAAAAAGCTTGCTCTTCATGAATATTATTTTATTTTCGGATCTTGATTAATCCTGTAAACTTCTTTTTTGTTGTTAATCAACAAAAAGTGCTCTTTTTACTTATCTTGTTTGGCCAAACTCGATTTGAGTATACACTTATTGGTATCTACTTAAGTGTTGAGCACATTAATTATTTTATTAAACCAATTTTAAAACATCATCGCTTATTGGTGTCTACTTAAGTGTTTTATAAAAACTTTTTTTTATGTCAAAGAATGATTTTATTGATAATTAAATCGAAACTAACCGGGATTGGTTTCAAAGACAAACTTTGCCAAAGAAACAATTTCAAAATTTGGCGATTTCAATAACAGAAAAAAGAGAGGAGATTTCAACGATATTGTCGAAGAGACTTGAGATATTATTGATCCTTTTTCGATGCCCCGAAATTTTAAAATATAAAATACAAATAACAAATATTTTTAATCAGAAAATTATATCGGTTACACTAATTAAGAAAGAAAGGGGATCAAATCCGGAATTTGAGTGCCGACTATCAAAACTTTATATCAACTTTTTGGGTATAGTCTCAGTTTGATACGAATTGGATTATATATAACTAATTCCTAATAAGAATAACGATCCATTGTGTTGTACACGGCTCAACTATATATGATAATGTCATGATGAAATTTTGTAAGTTTAATACTATTGAGTAATTAATATTTATTAGTGCTCGACAATGTCATAATCAATTCAATATTAATCAGCTACCAACCTGAACTTTATATTTCGAGGGGCCACGTCAAGTATGCCGTTTATTTGTCTGTTTATATATTTTTTGTTTATGTAATTTAATAATTTCTATGTGCGTGTGGTGTAGTTTGTCTAGTTTCCACTTATAAGCAAATATGGAATATCAAGTGGAACTATTTTTGAAAATTATTCTTCGAGAATTATACTCCTCTCTCCAAATCAGTGAAATCACACCAATAAACCAAAAAAAAAACCCAACAAACATAATCTTCGATTGATGTGCCATAAATTTTTCAATGTTATAAAAAAGAAGAAGGGTTAGATAGGTTTCTCTATGTTAGATGATTTATTTTTGGGAAATTTAGTTGATTGAGTGGTTTTTAAAGGTAATTAGTAATTAGGTGGTTTTAAAAAGATAATTTGTTAAATAGATGGTTTTTTGTTTCCTATTTTTTTAATGACAAAATTAATCTTTAACTAAAAAATGTTTAATGTTTCATTAATTATTGTGAGAAATTTTTTCAAATTTTTTTTAATTCTTATGAATCTAATATATATATATATATTATGATATCAAAAATGTAATTTTTTATAATCTAATAGATTCTAATAGTGGATGGTGTACGATGATGTATGATGGTGGTGGATGATGTATAAATTATGATGGATGGTGTATGATCATAGTGGGTGGTGTATGCTAGTGGCGGATGGTGTATGTTAGTGGTGGATGGTGTATAGTAGATAGTATTTGATCATATGGATGTTAGTCGTGGATGATGTATGGCTATAGTGTACGGTGGATATTAGTGGTGGATGATGTATGGTCGTGGTGTAGGATGAATGTTTGTGGTGGGTGGTGGATGGTGGATGGTGTATGGTGTATGGTGTATGGTGAATAGTGNGTGGATGATGTATGGCTATAGTGTACGGTGGATATTAGTGGTGGATGATGTATGGTCGTGGTGTAGGATGAATGTTTGTGGTGGGTGGTGGATGGTGGATGGTGTATGGTGAATAGTGTATAGCATGTATGATTATGTAAGATGGATAGTGTATGGTTGTGGTGTACAAAAAAATAAATACAATTTTTCATAGAGAATGGTCTGGTTTGGAAAAAAATTACTAAATAATATTAAATATATTAAATTTACAACTAAAAAATATTATAAACAAATTAATTTGACAAAAATCAAGACTTTAATAATTTTGTTCAATTTTATAAACGTTAATTGAATTTAAGGTTAAAAAGAAAATTATATATGTAAAAACCATCTATTTAACAAAGATTTTTAAAATCATCCATTTAACAAATTTATGTTTTAAAAAATAATTGTTTACCCAATTTTTTTTTATCTTTCCATATGCTAAAGCCAAATACAAATTAGAGACATGCCCTAGGCAAAGGAACAAAACAAATAAAGGACTTCATATCTTCCATATATAACGATGAGATTTCGTATTTAATGTAATTGATACAAATATGGGTCATGGTTAGTATTTCGTTTTGTGAGTTGTTACATCGAAGTGTCTCCCCTCTCCCTTTAATTCGTGGTTATTGTAATGATGCATCACATTTATGTCCCGTGTGAGTATATACTGATAATCATTATAATAGTGTGTTTTTTGTTTTTACTATGAAACCTACTCCATAATTTTATTTTGCATTTTTTTACACTGTTCATTAATTACAATTTGATGGCAGTAGATAGAAAAAAAAAGGAAAGAAATAAATGAGATAATTTCAAATGTATAGATGGGCGTGAGGAGCAAATGATTACTTTGGAGATGGTGCAATGCATTTTGATTGATGATGTATGAATTTAAATTTATTATGGGCAAAGGAAAATGTATTAATTGGAAGGAAAAAAAAAGAGAGGAAAACGAAAAGAAAGATAGAAGAAAACCATAATGAGTTAACGCAGACATAGCCGCCATTTCCACTTCTCACTCCCACTTACAACTTCTCCTTTTGGGCAAGTTTTCCACATCAATGCTCGTCTTAATCACCATTAATCCTCTCATCATTATTACATTGAAGCCCACTATTTTTTCGTAATTGAGAGATAAGAGCACACTTAAATGTCTCTAATTATAAGAAATTTAATTACATATTTATTAGAGATTCAGCCATATTACAGAATTTACTGTTTCAATGGTAAACTGGGAATTCAGAAGAATACGATATACAAACATAAAAAGGTGTATTTTGCAAATTAAATTTTTTCAAAATATTGTAAAAAGACAAACCAATATATAATGATGTTATCGTAGTAGTCTAGTAGCAATTGTAAATTCACTATAAAAAATCTTATCTACTGTATTATGCATGAAATATTCTTACAGCTAACTCCGACCTAATTATTGTAAAAAAAAAAAAGACAAATCAATATACCAAGAGTCTATTATTCAACTTGTAAATATCTAAGAAGAAATACGAATCATATAACATATTTTAGTTCCGGATTTTGAAGAGATATCATCAAATGTTCTTGGTTTTTAGTTTTGACTATTGTTCCTACTAAATTGTATAAACTCTTCAATTACTAATTAAAAAAACTCTCATTTATTACCAACTAGTAATTACAATTGATTTATTTGAAAAGTGAGGAAAAACAAAAATGGATACTGTAGAGACTAGATATCATAAATAGGATCGAGAAGAATAGAAAAACTTTAAACTTCTTTTTATCAATCATGAACTACTCGCCTTCTCCAACTTTTAAAACTCATCATAAATACAAAAGTTTTAAAAAAAAAGAAAAAAAAAGTCATTTTCTTTTTTTCCTTTTAAAATCCAAATCCTATAAACTAAACTCATAGCTTCTCTGTTCTTTACTTATAGCTCACGTTATTTATATAAGTTTCTATAAATGCTTCTCTCACTCACCTTCCTCTCTATTTATATCCCTACTCTCTACTTCACTCTCCTCTCATCTCTCTTTCTCTATCTCTCTATCTATCCCTTTTGCTTTGTTTTCTCTGAAAGATNTCTCTCACTCACCTTCCTCTCTATTTATATCCCTACTCTCTACTTCACTCTCTTCTCATCTCTCTTTCTCTATCTCTCTATCTCTTTGCTTTGTTTTCTCTGAAAGCTANCTCTCCTCTCGTATCTCTTACTCTATCGCTCTATCTCTTTTGCTTTGTTTTCTCTGAAAGATAATTATGACGGTGGTGAGAGAATATGATCATAGCCGTGACTTAGCCAGTGTTGAAGATGTTGAGCGACGGTGCGAGGTCGGTCCTAGCGGCAAGCTCTCACTTTTCACCGATCTTTTGGGTGACCCTATTTGTAGAATCCGACATTCACCTTCTTTTCTCATGTTGGTAAGTTTCACATATTCCTAATTTTTTGTCTCTTCAAGAACTCTGTTTTTTTGTATATTTAAAAACTCTTGGTTAACCCAAAAAAAACCATTTCCATAAACGTGATTAAAGTTTTAAACTCATCATCTTTTTATATATCCTATCTCTTTTAAAAAACTCAGTTTTAGTATAAAGTTTATTTATTCTCTTGTGAGTTTTGTCTCTTTGATAAGATCAAAAGACTCATCATTACTATTTTTATGTTATTATTTTTTGTTTATAAACCAGAAATATCGAGTAACTAACCATAAAGTTAGCAACTTTTTTCATTTTCACTATTCAAAAAAAAGTTTTAGTAAAAAGAAAAAAAGACCAGATTTTTAGTAACTGAAATGTTGTAATAATATGGTTTTGAAACAACAGGTGGCTGAAATAGGTACGGAGAAGAAGGAGATAGTGGGGATGATTAGAGGATGTATTAAAACCGTTACATGTGGCAAGAAACTCGATTTAACTCTTAACAAATCACAAAACGACATCCTTAAACCACTTTACACTAAACTCGCTTACGTTTTAGGCCTTCGTGTTTCTCCTTCTCACAGGTACTTATTTACTATAACCGTTACATATCTCTCTCTTTCACTAATCACTCGAGTTTAAAACTAATTTAATTTTTGGTTTTTGTAGGAGACAAGGGATTGGGTTTAAATTGGTTAAGAAGATGGAAGATTGGTTTAGACAAAACGGTGCTGAGTATTCGTATATTGCTACTGAAAATGATAACCAAGCTTCGGTTAATCTGTTTACCGGGAAATGTGGTTACTCCGAGTTCCGTAAACCGGCTATTTTGGTTAATCCGGTTTACGCACACCGTGCCAACGTCTCGAAAGGAGTTACGGTCATTAAATTAGACCCGGTTGATGCGGAGGCGTTGTACCGGATCCGGTTTAGCACAACCGAGTTTTTCCCGCGAGATATCGATTCGGTTCTCAACAACAAACTGTCTTTGGGGACTTTTGTGGCTGTGCCACGTGAAAGCTGTTACGGATCCGGGTCGGGTNCGTTGTACCGGATCCGGTTTAGCACAACCGAGTTTTTCCCGCGAGATATCGATTCGGTTCTCAACAACAAACTGTCTTTGGGGACTTTTGTGGCTGTGCCACGTGGAAGCTGTTACGGATCCGGGTCAGGATCATGGCCCGGTTCGGCTAAGTTTCTGGAGTATCCACCCGAATCATGGGCGGTTTTAAGTGTTTGGAACTGTAAAGACTCGTTTCATTTAGAAGTACGTGGCGCGTCGAGGTTAAGGCGCGTGGTGGCTAAAACGACGCGCGTGGTTGATAAAACGCTGCCGTTTTTGAAAATACCTTCGATTCCTTCACTTTTTAAACCCTTTGGACTTTGTTTTATGTATGGGATCGGAGGTGAAGGCCCACGCGCGGTTAAGATGGTGAAATCGCTATCCGCCCACGCGCATAACCTCGCGAAAGCTAGCGGTTGCGGTGTTTTGGCGGCGGAAGTTGCCGCGGAAGAGCCGTTGAGGTTAGGGATACCGCATTGGGATGTGCTATCATGCGCCGAGGATCTTTGGTGTATTAAAAGACTTGGGGATGATTATAGTGATGGTGAAGTTGGTGATTGGACTAAATCGCCACCTGGTGTTTCTATTTTTGTGGACCCTAGAGAATTTTAACAATGTTTTTAGGTAGAATCTTTTATTTAAGTTTCTATGTTTTTTTTTTCTTTTTCTATTTTAAGATCTTGAATATAGATCTTTNCTTCTTGTCTTGTAAATGGATCTAGCTTTTTAAGATACTTTTTTCTCTGGCCAAATTAAAATGCCGACCTCTTTTTTTCTCAATTATATAGAGAAATTTTATAAACTAAATTGTGTAATGACCAAAAAATGATTAGAAGTACTAGTTGATCAAACAAAAAAAAGAAGTTGATCAAACAAAGATTACAAGTACTCTTTATGTATCATTGTAACTAAAATTACTTAAGTCAATCTTATTACATTAAGAAAATCACTAATTATCTAATAGAAAATCAATGAAACTATAGTCACAAAGCACAAACAATTATATTACATGTAAAATACTAACTAAAAAAACCTAAATCATCATTTAATATTTATACGAATGAAGTATAAACATATATACTAGTGTTGTCATTACGTTAATTCATAAATGTTTAGGTTCGAGTTTAAATACCAACTTTTGAGAACAATGATTGTGGAGCAAATTCATACAGCCACCAAGATTTCTGAGAAATTTTACCTATCCTATATATTAGTGCTGTCACTATGTTATAATTTATAAATGTTTATATAAGAGTTTAAATAGGAATTTTTTAGAACAATGACTGTGGAGCAAATTCCGCGAAATTTTGCTATCCAATTAGTTTTCTAGATACTAAACACAATCATCATTTATATAAATAGTTTGAATATCCACTAGAAAAAAAAAACCCACTAAAATCTTAGAAAAAGACATACATTTTCTTAAGAGTATATAATATGATGGGTAGATTAGTTTAGTTGTACTTTTGAAGGTGGGATTTTGGTTCTTAGTACTTTGCTAATTCGAGTTTGATCATATGATATACATTGGAGAATAAAACCCACCTTTTTTATCATCACCACTTCTTACGTGTAAATGACATTGAATATCAATGTCATGGACAGGACCACACTTTTTTTTTTTTTTTTGCACCATTTTAATGGTCCCAAAGATGTTAAACTGATAGATTTATATGTTTCTTTTGTTGGTTTGCAGTAGTATCATACATGATTGAAACCTTTGAAATCCGGTTTTTGACAACGTGTCTGTGTCCCAAAGAGGTATTGTCTAGTCGTGAGCATCCGGTGGAGTCAGGGGAAGATTGATACTATAAGGTCTTGTTTTCATCACATATTAATTATGACATGTGGAGATAACTTCTACTTTGTGTTTGTGGATTATATTTTCAGTTTGTAACGATTATTGGCATACACTTATGTTCCCATGTTGACCAGACGTTTGGTTTTTTGTTGTTGTGATTTTTCATTTAGCATTTCTTAGTAGTATACTAGGATTCGATTCGATTTGACCCGGTTGCAATAGTCTATGTAATAACCATACAAATTAACCGCGATTTTTTATAAATTAAGTTTTGATTACTCATAATTTATGATTTTGTTAACTAATGTGTTGTTCACCAACAAATAAAAATTAATATTAGATTTTTAAAATTTCGGATTTTTGTCATGGTTCAATGAGAACTGAGAAACTATTTTATTTATTTTGATATATGGCAACCTTATTTTTGGAAGATTTCGTAGGTAGTTAGAAAGCAATAAAGGATCCTAATGGAAGTTAGGTTATAGTCTTCACGGGGTTCTCAAGCAGACGATCATGTGAATCTTAATGATCTTAATGCATAGAGAGGATAAGCACTAGTAGGCTAGTAGCAAAGTGAAATATTAATGCAACATTTTGATGCTTTTCAAAAAAAAAAAAAACATTCTGAGGATTTACATTTTCTTCTGAGTTTTAATAACGATCATATCATAGACGTGACGTGAGGCCACAAAAGCACTAGGATAAATGTTTTTCTTAGACGACAAATTTTTGTATGATCACTTTACTCTTTTTCTTTCACATAATAAACAAGTTTATTACAATAAAGATTTTGCTTGGGAGAGTTACACGTGTAACTGAAGAGGGATTCCTAAATCATGTGTTTTGGTAAATTGTTAAACTCTTAGCATTTTAGATGTATTCAGTGAGTTTTTTTTTTTTTTTTTTTTTTCCCCCTTT